>PVKV010007922.1:30237-92146 GCA_004027835.1 Alouatta palliata | reverse complement strand
GTCGGGGGGGAAAAGGGGAGGGACAGCAGGGGGTGGGGAGTTGGGGAGGGATAGCATGGGGAGAAATAACAGATACAGGTGATGGGGAGGAAGGCAGCAAATCACACTGCCATGTGTGTACCTATGTAACAATCTTGCATGTTCTTCACATGTACCCCCAAACCTAAAATGCAATAAAAAGTATATATATTAAAAAAAATAAAAATAAAAAAATAAATAAAATTAATGTGTCTCCTAGGTAATAGAGGTTAAATCTATTCATTCTAATTTATTTTAGGATACCAAAAATACCATATTCCATATTTTTATGTTTCACTACAACTGCTTCTTGAGTGAAACAGGTATAAACATCTAACAATATAGACTTACCAATAATCGTTTGTTGCTAATGCAGAAATATCCTGAAGATACTATTTTCTGAATTGTCATTAAAATGAGTGAGTCACCAGTAGACATGAAACCAGAGACTTCTCAAGATGATAACATGTCTTACTTTTGTGCTTCTTCATTTGGCTTTTTTCTCTGTCCCTCTGCCAAAGCTAAAGTCTTGCTTAATTTTGTGACATTTCTATTGAAACAGTGATATCAGTTGCTTTTTCAAAATTATTGGCTTTATAAAATCTTAGAACATCAGTGTTGAATCTAATTGACCTGTCTGTACAGGTTTAAGAATATGTAATCTCATCAATACTATTGGTCTTGTTGTTCAAGATTTGTGCATTTTCTATTTATATGTTCAGCTGTGTAGTCAGACTCAGAAATCAGATTATTTACTACTTCGT
Source organism: Alouatta palliata (assembly GCA_004027835.1). Lineage (NCBI taxonomy): Eukaryota > Metazoa > Chordata > Mammalia > Primates > Atelidae > Alouatta > Alouatta palliata. Next base: position 91,364 of record PVKV010007922.1, on the reverse strand, counting down.
TTTTGAAGTCATCTTGTATGGGAATTACCTTGCTATGAATTTCCAAGGAAATTATTTGTGGCAAATTATTGCCTTGTATTCTCCAGAGACGTTGCTTTACTATGGCTATTGCTGCCCCTTGCATGTCTCAGGATGCTTGTTTTGTCATGATCCATACTGGAGGATTCTGCGATTGACCATGAATGAAAAAATCGCAGGGTCACTTTTACCTGCTTCAGTTTTTAGAATTAGACTCTAAATGAATTACTAAATACATATGAATTACTAGATCTACTGTGAAATAGCTATGTTGTTTGCACTTTCACATTATATTTTCTTACCAAGTTTTGGGAATAGACTATAGGGGTGGATCTTAAGAGAAAGTAATGGTTGAATGGTGGTCATCACAGTGTTATAAACTTCTTTAATGTCTTTATGTGCTATAGTCACAAATGATATTTGAACTTAATCCAGTGCAATTTCCATCTTGTTCAACTGAGAAAATGGCTCTTGTGGGAATTCTTTTGACTGATTCCACCTGCCACAGGGTATTCGCAGATGAGAGCAAACATTGGGAGGTGCCCTGTGTCATCTAAGTGAACAGTGGCACATTTGTTCCCTTTTCTACCGTCAAGGATATTTGAAGGTCGACTTTTGAACAGAGTGTTTCGTGAACATGATAATAGCCACATACTTGTGCAGAAGTAAATAGATACTTGACCAAAAGAAAGATCTTTCAACAACGTAACTACAAATAGGAAAGAAAGCTAACATGAGCTACATGCTTTTTCAGTATGCCCACTGCTTCACCCACCCCTAGACATCTCCTGCTCAGAGAGGCTCTGGCTTAGAAATACCCAAGATCCCACTGGAATTGTGAACACTGGTCAGCAATCCTATCCTATATCTAATACAGGAGAAAACCCGGAAGGGGAAGTGCTGAGAAAAGTGTTTCTTCTTGCCTCAATTTTGCATTCTATCAAAGATTGAAACGTGCAGATTTCCTGATGCTGTTCCTACACCGATAAATCACAACACAATAATGCTTAAATCATTATTCCTGAAATTTCTTATCATAAACTTGTCCAACCACTGCATGGTAGGGGTCTGCAGAAATCACACAACTGAGGATTGCTTGAACCCAGGAGTTCAAGGCTGCAGTGAGCTGTGATTGCACCATTGTACTCCAGCGTGGGTGACAGAGTGAGACGCTGTCTCAAAAAAAAAAAAAAAAAATTATGTAACTGGCCTTAATTTCCTTTTCTATAAAGTGAAAAGAGTAATAAAAGGCTCTTGCTCATGTAATAGATTATTTTATATACATTTAAGAAATAGTCATTTAAGAAACGAACCCTATGGGCAGACACTTCTTAAGATCCATAAATATCACGTTATTCTTTTTTGAGACAGAGTTTCACTTTTGTTGCCCAGTCTGGAGTAAAATGGTGCAATCTCAGCTCACTGCAACCTCCACCTCCCAGGTTCAAGCGATCCTCCTGCCTCAGCCTCCTGAGTAGTTGGGATTACAGGCATGTGCTACCACACCCAGCTAATTTTTTATGTTTTTAGTAGAGACGGAGTTTCTCCATGTTGGTCAGGCTGGTCTCGAACTCCTGACCTTAAGGTGATCCGCCCACCTCGGCCTCCAAAAGTGCTGAGATTACAGGTGTGAACAACTGCGTCCGACCAATATCACATTATTCTTGATACTAGTAATATTAAATGAAAGAAAATGCTTTTTTTCTTTTCACTTTTTGAAGAAAAAAGTAATTTAAAAAGTTGATATGCCCTGACAATGGGCAGAAAGCACTCAAAAAATTGGTCTGTGAGAATTAATATTAGGGCAAAAAGAAAACAGATGATTAAGATGACTGGGTTTGAGTTTTTAGAGGATTGGATGGGCAATATAAATGCTAATATTAGAAGGATGTGGCTAATTCCATGTGCCTCCAGAAAAAGGAAACGGAACTGGGGTTTGGTCATTGAAGAAGAAATTATTTTTAACAGTTGCGTCATGCCTCATTTTATAGTTGATTGAAAAAAAAAAGCTCAAACTTAAAATAAGTGAAGACTGAGGAATAAAAATCTCCATATGAATAAGCATTCAAGCCTGTACGGAAACAAAAGCCTTCAATGACCGGAGTCTGGTCTTCTCGTTAAGGAGAATTTTCCAGAGGTCCGGAGAAGGAGACGTGACCAAGCTTCATCTGGACGCAGGTGCAGCCGCGCTTCCACAAGTGAAGAACAGTGTCCGGAGTGAGCCAGCACCGGTTTGGCGAACCCCACGGCGAGCCAGGCCAGTCGTTTGCAGGCTTTTGTCTATTCTTCGTGCGCTGTTTGACTCAGCTTGAGCCAAAAGAATCAGCAGCTAAAGCTGGAGCCTGCCTTTTCGCAGAGAGCACAGTGTTTGAGGTTTCTGGACATATTTGCCACGTGTAACCCCTACCCTGAGCTCCTGCTGCCTTACTAGCACTTCTACATGAAAGTACAAAATGGTACCTGCTACACACTATATTCCTATTTATGAGGCAAGCGGACAATGTTTTCTGACCGCTGGCTGTCCATCTGGTGTTTGATGTGTGGCAGAAAAGCACCGTGGGGTAATAAAGGAGATGGATGTTTCTCTGAGGTGACGACTCAGTGTTCCTGAGTGCAGACTCCCTTGGGCTTCCTGCCCTTCTGCCCTGCATGCTGCCTCTTTACATAGGATGATAAATTTCCGCGTCTTATTGTAGTACAGGTCAACTATTTCTATTCACCTACCTGACTTTTCATTTGTTTGCAATTTCTTGATCACAACAAACATTTCAACTACTTTGTTATGGTAGTATCAACATGAATGCATTGGAATTGTTCAAGGCTTTTTTGTTTGTTTGTTGTTTGAGACAGAGTCTCACTCTGTCACGCAGGTTGGAGTGCAGTGGCACGATCTTGGCTCACTGCAACCTCCATCTCCTGGCTTCAAGCTATTCTCCTGCCTTAGCCTCCCGAGTAACTGGGACTACAGGCGCCCGCCACCATGCTGGGCTAATTTTTGGATTTTTAGTAGAGACAGGGTTTCACCATGTTGGCTAGCCTGGTCTCAAACTCCTGACCTCAAGTGATCCGCCCGCCTTGGCCTCCCAAAGTGCTGGGATTACAGGCCTGAGCCACCGCGCCCTGCCTGGTAAAGGCTTTTTAAACAGCCTTTTCAACTTTCATTCTTGCCTGAAATTCTTTATTTTTATTTGTTTGTGAATGTTTTCTAGCCTAACTGTTCCAGAAAACTAGGAGAAATATTTATGCTAGATATAAAGCTATAAACTTGCAAACAGGCTGAAGACAATTTTAAAAAAAAAACTTAGATAATCTTCAGTTTGCTATGATTGAAGTTATAAAATGGCTCAAATATCTGCATATATATTTCTGTATTATGGATATTCAGTTTAAGAATTGTTTGGACAGATATTTTTTGAAACAACTACATTTAAAAAGATTGTACTTGGTGTATACAAAAAATATTTTGCACTTTTAACAGAAAAAATGTTTTACACCTAACAGAATTCAAAGAACTATGAATTATTTAAGTATCAGAATTTTCTGATTTGCCATATTATCGATAGAGTGATTATTTTAAGATCAGCATATTTTAATGCTGATTATTTTATTTAAAATCATATTTTAATAAGGATTATTTTAAATCAGCAAACATACAAAAACCAACAATGTATACACCTTAAGGCAGAAAGTATTTTCAATTTTATTTTCAGCGCTACTGTGGAAACTTAAAGTAAGCGTCACTTAAGACTGATTATAGACAAGTGCCCCAGTGCTGTCACTTTAAAGGAAAAACTCTTCTGAGCTGTGATTTTCAGGAAACCCACTAGGAAAAAGATAAGCATCCACAGAGTAGCCTGGGCTTCTTGCTTACTTAGGACCCTCTCTGAGATCAATGAGCATTTAACGGCAAAGATGATCCTGGCCTTCTTCCTGTATACCCAGTGTGGTTTTCTTTGTTATTATTTATCTTCACATTCTCTGCTCATTTGCACAAGAGTGAGGCCATCATGCTTAGCTTCAGTCAGGGCCTCGCATCTAGTCTCAGGAACCCTTAGGTTTACAGAAGGGAGAAAATAGCCCAGGGACGGCCAAGCTCAGCCACGTTCACATCTTACATTGAACAACCAGTGTTTCTGTGCTGTCCTGGAAAACAGTGGATCCGATGTTCTTGCTTGTTGTGAGGCCAAATTGGCTGGATGTAGGTATAACTAGAATGGAAATCCTTGCTGTGGGATGCTGTCAGTATAGAAAAATGACTGATAATGTTAATGGTTTCAAATAAGTTAATTGAGGAGTACTTTTGGGGTACTACAGACTTGGGCACTTGTTTAAAATGAAGAAGAAAATGTCTTGTTTTAAAAGATACAATCTTAACAAAACTTTTTTCTTTTTTCCATTCTATTCCTAAATTTAAAATATACAATTTTTAGAGGCCTAAGTAAGACAGGAAAGGCTTATTTTGCCTTTTGTAGATTGATAGGAAAAACAAGGAAGTGTGAACAACAAAAAGATGTCTAAATAAAATTCGTTCAAAAAGAAACGTAATTAGGGATTCCAGTGTATGCTGCATAACTACAATATGTAAGTGTAACAAAAGAAAGAAAAGAAACAAAAGAAAGAAGAGAGAAAGGAACGAATAAAGAGAAAAACTTTAGTGAAAGGAAAATTTTAAGGAAATGCCTAACCTTGGCTTTAGATGGTTTTTGATCTAAAACATGATGTTTTAATATGGCTTTTGATTTTTTTTCTGAAATAGCCATCCTACAGGGAATTTTGCTCACTACTGAACTAAAGAAAGGTCAGAGAGAGAATGAACAGCAGCAGCAGCAGAACCAAGAGAAGGAAGGCATGGCCAGAAGTCACAGGACATAAGGACAGCCTCTGTTTCATCCTCCCTAAGGCTGAAGTAGGTTCCATTTTGCTCAATTTTCTAGAAGTAGACACATGCTACAAACTTCTAATGAGCTTTACAGTTTGCACTGAATTTTATACACTATGGACAATCGGGGTTACATAGCACAGATCACAGATTTTCTTAAAAATCTGCCAGTGAGGACCAGGCGTGGTGTCTCACGCTTGTAATGCCAGCACTTTGGGAGGCTGAGGAGGGTAGATCACCTGAGTTTCTGAGTTCGAGACCAGCCTGGCCAACATGGTGAAACTCTGCCTGTACTAAAAATACAAAAATTAGCTGGGCATGGTGGCGCATGTCTATAATCCCAGCTACTTGGGAGACTGAGGCAGGACAGTCACTTGAACCCGGGAGGCGGAGGTTGCAGTAAGCTGAGATCACACCACTGCACTCCAGCCTGGGAGACAGCAAGACTCCATCAAAAAAAAAAAAAGCTCTGGCCAGGCGTGGTGGCTCACACCTGTAATCCCAGCACTTTGGGAGGCCGAGGCGGGTGGATCACAAGGTCAAGAGATCAAGAGCATCCTGGCCAACATGGTGAAACCCCGTCTCTACTAAAAAATACAAAAATTAGCTGAGCGTGGTGGCGCGAGCCTGTAGTCTCAGCTACTCGGGAGGCTGAGGCAGGAGAATTGCTTGAACCCAGGAGGCGGAGATTTCAGTGAGCCAAGATTGTGCCACTGTACTCCAGCCTGGCACCTGGTGACAGAACAAGACTCTGTCTCAAAAAAAAAAAAAAAAAAAAAAAGCTCTAATCTGTTTTGTTTTTTCCATTTCTTCTAATTGGATAATTTATATTGGTCTATCTTCAAGTTAATTGACCGTTTTCTCTGTCACCTCTATTTGGCCGCTGAGTTCATTTGGTGAATTTTTTTTTATTTCATTTCTTATATTTTCAGTTCTAAAATTTCCATTTGGTTCATTTTTTATGCTTTCTACTTCTTTGCTAAGATCATCTCTCCCTCCATTTATTAAAGAGTCTTTATCTCATGGAGACTAGTTATAAAAACTACTTCAAAATCTTAGTATTATAATTCCAACATCTGGATAATCTTGAATCTGATGGTTAATACTGAGTGTCAACTTGATTGGATTGAAGGATACAAAGTATTGATCCTGGGTGTGTCTGTAAGGGTGTTGTCAAAGGAAAGGCAGACCCATCCTTAATCTGGGTGGGCACGATCTTACCAGTTGCCAGTGTGGCTATAATATAAGCAGGCAGAAAAACAACCTCCCGGCCTACATCTTTTTTGGGACCTACATCTTTTTGGTACATCTTTGTGGGACCTGTGATTATGTGAGTTAATACTTAATAAACTCTCCTTTATATATATACATATTCTGATAATTCTGTCCCTCTAGATAACCCTGACTAATACAGATTTCGGTACCAGGAATGGTTCTAGAGGAACAGAATATTAAGGATGGAGTTCTTTTTATTAGTTTTGGGATTTCTGGAGTTGGCTGCCCAATATGATTAGACTAAAAAATGCTAAGGACTCTACTTTTAATAGTATGGAGAACACTAACAGTCTTTGACATGAACTGTTTAGAGAGTTACGCAAAGTAAATGCATTTGACATTCCTGACTCACTGCTCATGAGAGGCAAGGGGTTTGGTGACTCTATATACAATATCTTTGACCATATGTGGAGAACTAAGGAACATAATGAAGCTAGTTGGTTGCTCCTAATTTCAGTGGACAAAGTGATGGAAGAAAATGATGAACTCACGGCTTCAGACACAGATAATGAGCCTCAAATCTGCTAAGATTGCCCTGAGTGAGAGTGTTATCTCCTGTAGAGAAAGAGCTGAAATTGTGGAAAAACAGACACAAGCTCTTATCATGCAATTGGGTGACCTGCAAGGAAAGGTACATGCACAGCATCGACAGGTGTCGACAGTTAAAGTGAGGGCTTGATTGGAAAAGAATGGGACCCTGCAACCTGGAATGTGGATATGTGGGAGGACCCTGATGAAGCTGGGGACACTGAGTTTGTAAACTCTGAGAAAACTTTTTTTGCCAGAACAAATAGCTACACTACATCCCCAGTAGTGGCAACATCCCCTCCCCAAACCATGCTGCCATCAGCGTTTCCACCTTTGTCTGAGGAGATAAACCCTGCACTGCCTGAGGCATCAGTAATGGCCTCCCCTAAAGTAGTTGCCAGGCAAGATAATGTTGATTCTCATCAGGAGCCACCCCCAACACCCCTGCTTGCTTCTAGACCTGTAAGACTAAAGTCCTGGGAGGACCCTAGAGGTAAGGTTGAGAATGTGACCTGTGAGAAGGTATGCTACACTCAAAAAGAACTGCTTGAATTTCCTAATTTATATAAACAGGCATGGGAATGGATATTGAGGATGTGGGATAATGGTAAAAGGAACATAGAGTTGGATCAGGCTGAATTTATTGATTTGGGCCCATTAAGTAGGGGCCATGCATTTAATGTTGCAGCTCGGGGAGTTAAAAAAAGTTCTAATAGTTTATATGCTTGGTTAGTTCAAATACGGATTAAAAGATGCCCCACTCTGTAATCCCAGCTACTTGGGAGGCTGAGGCAGGAGAATCATTGAATCTGGGAGGCAGAGGTTGCAGTGAGCCAAGTTTGTGCCATTGCACTCCAGCCTGGGCAGCAAGAGTGAAACTCCATCTTAAAAAAAAAAAAAAAAAAAAAAAGATGGCCCAGTATGAACGAGCAAGATGGCCCAGTATGAACGAGCTGGAAATGCCTGATCTCCCTTGGTTTAATGTAGAGGAAGGGATCCAAAGGCTTAGGGAGATTTGGATGGAGTGAATTAGTCGCTCTATACCTACTCATCCCAGCTGGGAGGGTCCAGAAGATATATTCTTGACCAATGTCTTGCAAAACAAATTTGTGAGGGCAGCACCTGCATCTTTGAAGAGCCCTGTAATTGCTCTTCTCTGTATGTCAGGTATAACAGTGGGAACCACAGTCACTCAGCTACAAAATTTAAATACAATGGGAATAATTGGCTCCTGAGGTAACAGGGGCCAAGTGGCGGCACTCAGCCATCAAAGGCAAAGTGGGCATAGCTACTACCATAATGAACAGCAGAGGCAAAGTGGCAATCAGAAGAGCTTGACTCATGTAGAGCTCTCACATTGGCTAATTAATCACGGTGTTCCTAGAAGTGAAATTGATAGGAAGCCTATTGCATTCCTACTTAATTTATACAAGCAGAAAACTTTCTAGGACAAATGGACAAAATACTAATTTGAATTATAAAAACAGAGAATCATGGCCTCTCAATCAATTTCCAAACTTGAAAATCAACAGACCCAAAACTCCTTGAATGAAGGGGAGGCTGGGTCCCTTTGAGGAAGGACCACACTACATTACTGAGAATTTATGCAGTGAATCTTTCTCCCATGCTTTTCCAAGGAAAGACTTCTGGCCATTTCCCTCTCCCCAGTGCACAGTTCACCAAAGTAACTGTGCATTGGGGAGAGGGAAATGATCAGACATTTTGGAGACTACTGTACACTGGCTCTGAGCTGACATTGATTCCAGGGGACCCAAAACATCATTGTGGTTCTCCAGTTAAAGTAGGAGCTTATGGAAGTCAGGTAATTAATGGACTTTTAGCTCAGGTTTGACTTACAGTGGGTACAGTGGTCCTGGAACTCATCCTATGGTCATTTCTCCAGCGTCAGAATGCATAATCGGCATAGACATACTTAGCAGCTGACGGAACCCCCTCTTTGGCTCTCTGATTGGTAGTGTGAGGGCTACTACGGTGGGAAAGGCCAAATGGAAGCCATTAGAGCTGTCTTTGCCTAGAAAAATAGTAAATCAAAAACAATATTGCATCCCTGGAGGGACTGTGGAGACTACTGCCACCATCAAGGACTTCAAAGATGCAGAGGTTGTGATTCCCACCACATCCCCGTTTAACTCTCTCATTTGGCCTGTGCGGTAGACGAATGGATCTTGGAGAATGACAGTGAATTATCGAGGCTTAACCAAGTGGTGACTCCAGTTGTAGCTGCTGTACCAGATGTGGTTTCATTACTTGAGCAAATTAACACATCTCTCGGTACCTGGTATGCAGCCATTGACTTGGCAAGTGCGTTTTTCTCCATTCCTGTCCTGGTCCACCAGAAGCAATTTGCCGTCAGCTAGCAAAGCCAGCAATATACCTTTACTGTCCTACCTCAGGAGTCTATCAACTCTCTGGCTTTGTGTCATAATCTTATTTGGAGAAAACTTGATCTCTTTTCACTTCTGTGAGATATCACACAAGTCCATTACATTGATGACATTATGCTGACTGGATCCAGTGAGTAAGAAGTAGCAAACCCTCTGAACTTATTGGTGAGGCATTTGCATGCCGAAGGGTCAGAAAAAAAATCCAACTAAAATTCAGGTACTTTCTACCTCAGCAAAATTTCTAGGGGTCTGGTAGTGTGGGGCCTGTCGAGATACTCCTAAGGTGAAGGAGAAGTTGTTGCATTTGGCCCCTCCTACAACCAAGAAAGAGGCACAACACCTAGTGGCCCTATTTGGACTTTGGAGGCAACATATTCCTCATTTGGGTGTGTTACTCTGGCCCATTTATCAGTGAACTGAAAGTCTGCCAGTTATGAGTGAGGTCCAGAACAGGAGAAGGCTCTGCAACAGGTCCAGGCTGCTGTGCAAGCTGCTCTGCCCCTTGTGCCATATGACTCAGCAGATCTAATGGTGCCTGAGGTGTCAGTGGCAGATAAGGATGCTATTTAGAGCCTTTGGTAGGCCCCCATAGGTGAATCACAGCAGAGGCCTCTAGGATTTTGTAGCAAGGTTGTGCCGTCTTGTGCAGATAACTACTAACCTTTTGAGAGACAGTTCTTGTCCTGTTATTGGGCTTAGGTGGAAACTGAACATTTGACTATGGGTTATCAAGTCATAATACAATCTGAAGTGCTTATTATGAACTGGATGGTTTCTGATTCATGAAGCCATAAAGTGGGTCATGCGCAGCAGCATTCCATCATAAAATGGAAGTGGTATACATACGATTGGGCTCAAGCAGGTCCTGAAGGCACAAGTAAGTTACATGAGGAAGTGGCTCAAATGCACATGGTCTCCACTCTTGCCACCCTGCCTTCTCTCCCCCAGCCTTCAACAATGGCCTCAGGGAGAGCTCCCTATGATAAGCTGACAGAGGAAGAGAAGACTAGGGCCTGGTTCACAGATAGTTCTGCACGATATGCAGGCACCACCTGAAAGTAGACAGCCGCAGCACGACAGCCTCTTTCTAGGACACCCCTGAAGGAAATCCGTGAAGGGAAATCTCAGTGGGCAGAATTTTGAGCAGTGCACCTGGTTGTGCACTTTGCATGGAAAGAGAAATGGCCAGATGTGTGATTATGTACTGATTCATGGGCTGTAGCCAATAATTTGGCTGGATGGTCAGCGACTTGGAAGAAGCATGATTAGAAAATTGGTGACAAAGAAATTTGGGGAAGAGGTATGTGGATGGACCTCTCTGAGTGGTAAAAAACTGTGAAGACATTTGTATCCCATGTGAGTGTTCACCAGAGGGTGACCTCAGCAGAGAAGGATTTTAATAATCAAGTGGATAGGGTGACCTGTTTTGTGGACACCTCTCAGCCTCTTTCCCCAGCCACCCCTGTCATCACCTAATGTGCCCATGAACAAAGGGGCCATGATGGCAGGAATGAAGGTTACACATGGGGTCAGCAACATGGACTTCCACTCTCCAAGGCTGACCTGGCTACTGCCACTGCTGAGTGCCCAATTTGCCAGCAGCAGAGACCAGTACTGAGCCCTCAATATGTCTCCATTCCTCAGGGTGACCAGCCAGCTACCTGGTGCTGGGTGGATTATATTGGACCTCTTCAATCATGGAAACAGCAGAGGTTTGTCCTCACTGGAAGAGATGCTGATATGGGTGTGCCTATCCTGCACGCATAGCTTCTGCCAAAACTACCATCTGTGGACTCACAGAATGCCTTATCCACCATCATGGTATTCCATATAGCATTGCCTCTGACCAAGGCACTCACTTTATGGCTAAAGAAGTGCAGCAGTGGGCTCATGCTTATGGAATTCACCGGTCTTACATGTTTCCTATTATCCTAAAGCAGCTGGATTGATAGAACAGTGGAATGGCCTTTTGAAGTCACAATTACAATGACAACTAGGTGACAATACTTTGCAGGGCTGGGGTAAAGTTCTCCAGAAGGCTGTGTATGCTCTGAATTGGCGTCCAATATGTGGTACTGTTTCTCCCATAGTCAGGATTCACAGGTCCAGGAATCAAGAGGTGAGAGTGAAAGAGGCACCACTCACCATCATCCCTAGTGATCCACTAGCAAAGTTTTTGCTTCCTGTTCCCGTGACATTATGTTCTGCTGGCCTAGAGGTCTTAGTTCCAGAGAGATAAATGCTGCCACCAGGAGACACAGCAACGATTCCATTAAACTGGAAGTTAAGATTGTCACCTGGACACTTTAAGTCAATTGGCAAAGAAGGGAGTTACAGTAGTGGCTGGAGTGACTGACCTGGACTATCAACATGAAATCAGTCTACTACTCCACAGTGGAGGTAAGGAAAAGTGTGCATGGAATACAAGAGTCCGTTAGGGTGTCTCTTATTATTACCATGCCCTGTGATTAAGGTCAATGGGAAACTACCACACTGGGTAGTCCTACCCAATCCAGGCAGGACTGCAAATGACCCAGACCTTTCGGGAATGAAGGTTTGGGTCACTCCACCAGGAAAACTACACGACCTGCTGAGGTGCTTGCTGAAGGCAAAGGGAATACAAAATGGGTAGAAGAAGGTAGTCATCAGTACCAGCCATGACCATGTGACCAGCTGCAGAAGCGAGGCCTATATTGTCATGAATATTTCTCCTCCTTTTGTTAAAAACATGTTTCTGCATGTATACGCCTGTACTAAGAAGATATATTCATTTTATTTCCTTTCTCCTTTACCATGTGACATAAGATTTATTGACTTCACATCAGCATTTAAATATTGTTAACTTTATGTAATAGTATTTATGTTGCGGATTGGTGCATTTCTGGTTGTGCGAAGGATAGCTGTATTATGTTAGGCGTAAGTATGACTTTTTTATTATCTTTATTTGAAGATTATGTATGATATCAGAGATGTGTGTGGATTCAAGTTAACAAGGGGTGGACTTGTGATGGTTAATAATGAGTGTCACCTTGATTGGATTGAAGGATACAAAGTATTGATCCTGGGCGTGTCTGTGAGGGCGCTACCAAAGGAGATTAATATTTGAGTCAGTGGGCTGGGAAAGGCAGACCCATCCTTGATCTGCGCAGGCAGAATCTAATCAGCTGCCAGCGAGGCTAGATTACAAGCAGACAGAAAAATGTGGAAAGAGAGACTGGCCTAGCCTCTCAGCCTACACCTGTCTTCCATGCTGGATGTTTCCTGCCCTCAAACATCGGACTCCAAGTTCTTCAGTTTTGGAACTTGGACTGGCTCTCCTTGCTCCTCAGCCTGCAGACGGTCTACTGTGGGACCTTGTGATGGTGTGAGTTAACACTTAATAAGCTCATATATATATATATGTGTGTGTGTGTGTGTGTGTGTATATATATATATATATATATATATATATATATATACACACACACACACCGTTAGTTCTGTCCCTCTAGAGAACCCTAATACATTGGGTTTGGCATCAGTTGATTGTTTATTCTCTTGAGAATTGATCCAATTTTCAAGGTTGTCTATATATCAAGTAATTTTGGATTATATCCTTAACATTTTAAATATTATGTTGTGAGTCTCTGAGTCCTGTTAAAATTCTCTGGAGAATGTTCATTTTGTTTGTTTGTTTCAGCAGACAAAAACCCACATAGGTTTAGATTACAAATTCTGTCTTTGGGTAGTATTTCCAATACTAATTCAGTTTTCAAAGGCTTTGCTATGCATGTGTAGGGGTGTGTGTGTGTGTCTGTGTGTGTCTTCCATATACAGCTTGGAGGTGAGCCTGGAACTTGTGTCAGTTCATTCACAGAATTAGGTTCATTCTCAAAATCTCTCCTGAGATTTCCTCCACTGTGTCTAACTTCCAGGGATCTCTTTTCATGGTTCCTTTGGCTGGACAGACGGGATTCGTTAAGAGTTTTGACCTCTGTGCTAATGAAATTTCCAGTTCCATACAACTGGGCCCACTCTCAGGGGGTGAGTGAGAGAAAAGTGGAGAGAAAAATAATGGAGACCCCTCTCCGCCCTTCACCACATGCATGCCACGCCATGGAGATACATGACTGGCCTCAGGTCAGGGCAGGGAGGGGAAAAAGAGGAAGGTGAAAAACAGGGACTTTCTCCACTCTCTTCCATTTGCAGTGTTTTTTTCTTCCCAGTATTCTGGCCAGAAAGTTTTTTGTTGTCTGCATCTGTTGAGCAGTTTTCTGATTTGACCCACCCTCCAGTAAATGCAAAAAAAAAAAAAAGCTCCAAATAAAAAATTGCCCGCCCCCAAAGAAAGAAAGATCACCATAACGAACACCACTGAAGTTTTTCTTCAAGTTTTTGTTTTGTTTTGTTTGAGATGGGGGTCTCCCTTTGTCACCCAGGCTGAAATGCAGCGGTGCTGTCATGGCTCACTGCTGTCTTGACGTCCTGAGCTCAAGCTCAGCATTCCGTCTTAGCATCCCAAGCAGTTGGGACCACAAGCTCATGCTACCAGTCCCAGCTAATTAAAAAAACATTTTTTTTTTTTTTTTTTGGTAGTGACAATGTCTCTCTGTGTTGCCCAGGCTGGTCTCAAACTCCTGGGCTCAAGCGATCTTCCCACCTCAGCCTTCCAGAGTGTTGGCCCTTGGAAGGTGTAAGCCACTTCGCGCAGCTGTTCTTTGAATTTTGAATTTCTTCCTCAAACTGCTTTGTTATACTTCTCAGAGTTCCCAGGCAGTTGCTTCTTGAATTTTGTAGTTTTTATCTATATTTGGTGGGAGAGGTGAAGTTAAACATGTACATGATTACTTACCTGTAAAAATATGTGTAGTTATATATAATTATTTTTTAAAGACTAGGGAGTCAAAATTATCATCATGGTTATTTTGGATTGGTGTCATTTTTTCCTCTCATTTCCTATTTTCTAAACATTTTGTAACACAGCTTCCTCAAACCTTCATCTTTACTCCTACTTCCAAATCTTTGGTTAGCTGAGTCTTTTCTGAAGGAGCTTACAGTTTATAATCATTAGAAAACTATTAATATCTGTAGCCAGGCACGGCAGCTCGTGCCTGTATTCCCAGCACTTTGGGAGGCCGGGACAGGCAGATCACCTGAGGTCAGGAGTTCAAGACTAGCCTGGGCAACATGGCAAAAGCCCGTTTCTATTAAAAATACAAAAAAAAAAAAAAAATTATCCAGGTGTGGTAGCACGCATCTGTAGTCTCAGCTACTTGGGGAGCTGAGGCAGGAGAATGACTTGAACCCGGGAGGGGGAGGTTGCAGTGAGCCGAGATTGCACCACTGTACTTCAGCTTGGGCGACAGAGTGAGACTCTGCCTAAAAAAAACGAAGAAACTATTAATAACTGTAACAACTAGAGTGCTTTCAGCTGCAAGAAACAGAAATGATGAACTCAGTGGCTTAAACAACACTGAGGTATATTTTCTCGCATAATAAAACATCCTCGGGAAGGTGATCGCAGGGCTGTTTGAGGCTAGCTGTGCGTCATCCCTTGCCACCTTATGTCTGACGTCGACCTTGGGCTGGCTCTTCTCATGCTTACAAAATGGATGCAGCATTCCAGACATAACTTCTAGATACAACAACATTTAGAGACTGAAAATGGGCCATCTCTTTCTTTGTATTAGTATAAGATTTGACTACAAATAACAGGCAATCTAAAATAACACCCACTTTAGTGTGGCTTTGTTTTTGGTTCTGCCATGCAGTCTTCATTCCCAAGGTCATCCATGATCCAAGGCAGTTGTTCTACCTCCAACTACCACATCCACATAGCAGAATTAAAAAAAACAAAAAACAAAAAACAGAAGAGTCTGGGTGTGGTGGCTCACGTCTGTAATCCAAGTGCTTTGGGAGACCAAGGCAGGAGGATCAGTTGAGGCCAGTTCAAGACCAGTTTGGGAAATAGCAAGACCCTGTCTCTATAAGAAATAAAATAAAAATTAGCCAAATGTGGTGCATGCCTGTAGCCCCAGCTACACAGGAGGCTGAGGAGAAGGACTGCTTGAGCCCAGGACTTCAAAGCTGTAGTGAGTTTTGATCATGCCTCTGCAGTCCAGCCTGGACAACAGCAGGAGACCCTGTCAGAAAAAAAAAAAAAAAAAGCAGGTAAAAAGCACCTGTCAGCTGTCCAGTAGGGAAGATTCTCAGGAGCTGGCACACTACACTTCTGCTTCTATCTCATTAGCCAGAACTTATCAGACAACAGAAGAGGCTGAGAAATGCATCCTTTATTCTGGACATCCGTGTACCCAGCTAAACTTTCTGCTACCGTGGAATAGGTGGAACATGTATAGTGGGAACCACTATTCTTGAGGCTCTCAGGAAGCCACTGTGAGACTTCCCTCTTATGCCCTATCGGCCGGAAAAGTACTGCATACCCATACCTAAGCCAACCTTGACAAGGGAATGGTAGGTATCATCATGGTTAGCTTATATCAATCAAGACTCTCAATCTAAGCCTGGAATTAGGACTAATCTCTCCTGAAGGGTATAACTTCCAGTAAAAGGGAAGATACCTGAGCGAATTCAGAATTCTTAGGAAGACGCAAAGGACATAGAAAAAAAACAGGAAAGAAGGATGTAGAGTGGCCTTGGTAGGCGCGGTCACCGAACACCTGCTGTACAAAGTGCAACAGTGTCCAGGTCCCTGATTGCATGAAGTGCAACTGAAATGTTAACCTCTGATGGCTCTTGTTACAGTCCCATCTCTCCACACAACCAGAATCAATAGTGGATTTATTGTGTATATGTGTGAGAAGATGAGAAAAGGGAAGTGCCCAATAAAATACCGTGACCGCTAGTGGCTCCCCTAGTATGCACTCTTTCCGCCCGCCCAAAAGTTCATTTGAATTAAGTTCTGAATATTGAAATTATTTGTATTCAAAAGTATTGATTAGAGAAGTTTCCCGGGGAAAAATATAACTGCTGCTTATCTATGGTTGACTAGAAAGAATCTTAAAGAATGCAAAACAGAAAAAACAAACTGGCATTTCAAACTTAGGGTGTTATGATTAGTAATATACACTCTTTTTTTTTCTTTTGCTGCACATAAACTTTTTTGGGAAGAAGAAAGCCAATATAGGATAAAGGATAAAAGATATAGACGGAGGAAAATGGCGATGAATGAAAATAGGTGAAAGAGAAACAGTAGCAAGGCATGTATGTGAGAGGGAGGGAAGGAGCGCTGTGCTTTTGTCATGATTATGTTGCTATGGTAATGAAGGAAAACTGGGCTGATACTGCTCTGTGGGTTTGCTTTGAATGAGAGGCCAAATATGTGCAAGCACACTGACAGATTAACTCTTTAGTAAACCAAAGGGACAATTTAACTGTACTTCATCTAAAAATTCAATGTAGTTTTTTTATGAACACCCACATTCCATTGAAATAATAAGACCCAAAGAAGACTCCGAAGACACACAATAATTTTGAAGTTTCTTTTTGTGAATTAGCAGTGAGTGAAAACTTCTCAGTTATAAAGTACATATTCAGTGCAGAAAACATGTAAATATATAAAAGAACAAAACCGATGATGAAAAAGACACTGGATTCTGTCTGTTAACTTTTTGATGTGTAGCTTTTTAGTCTTTGCATGGATGTGTTTTTACCAGTTGAGATTCCCCCTTACTATTGTATGTTTTATGTTTAGGCTAATTTCAGTTTTCCACTGTTATAAATAAGATTGTTTTTCTTTTTTTTTCCAAAAGAGCATCAATTGCTCAAAATAAGATTTTAAGGAAAACATTTTACATACTTTTGGTTAAACCTAGAGCTATTCTTGACACATTGTAGCCATTTGACAAATAAGAATCATTGTGATTACTGACAATCACACATATGTACAGCAAAGTCAATAACTATTTGTTGACTATCAGTTGGGGTCGCCGTTCAAATATTACAGAAGGTGCTCTGTAGGGATCACATTCAGGTGTATGGCTGGAGGGGTTAGCAAGCCTTCTGCCAGAGAGTTTCACAAAGTGGAATTTATTTTTCTATGGCTTTCAAACCTTAGAGTTTGCAGAACGTGCATCCACCTACATAGTCAGGATTTGGAGATGGCAATTCACATCACTAAACCCAGTAGAGATGGCTGAATTAATACAAATCATTAATTGGCAATATGATATACAACTGCCAGGAAGATGGTACATTTCCATCTGTACCACCAGTATGTCCTCTTCTGTAGTCAAACAGCTAGCAAAAAGAAAAACAAAAGTTTACAAACAGACAGAATCACAGAGAATTTAAATGTGTAGGCAGCCTTGTCATTCAGATGGGTTACTCTCTTTCCAGGACAGTTCATACAGTCTATCTTGGGACCATATAATTAGCTATATAAGATTTTCCTTTCTAAACATTCTTTCCAGGTCACCTTGATTGGAATTGTGTGGGTTCCCAATTGTAAGGGTTTATGTCACATATTTATAAATGATGTCTTGGTTCACTTCCTCAGATGGATGTTCATGTTCATTAAATGTGGATACCGATAGTTTAACTCTAGAGGTAACTGGGTACGTTTATTTCTCCTTATCATCATATTTATCAATGGTCTCTGTTGGGTTGGCATTTTGGCAGAGAGCTAAAAGGTTTAAGAATTTTATTATTACAATATTTATAGAATAGTTTTAAAAAATAGAGACAAGGTCTCACCATCTTGCCCAGGTTGGTCTTGAACTCCTGAGTTCAAGCGATTCTCCTGCCTCAGCTTCCCAAAGTGCTGGGATTACAGGCATAAGCCACCATTTCCAGCCTAGAATCAAATTTTAAAGGCTACAGACATGTTTTGAAAATACCATTTGCTTAACACGTATTTATTGAGCACTTATTGAAAGAATAAACGCAATAACTCACCAAGTCTAGCAACTGTGAGATTTGTCTAATGGCTCAGAGAAGCTGCCAATTTAAAACTGTGGTGATCTTCCCTGGCAGCTTCTGAATTTTCTAAAGGGAGAGGATTTGGCCCAGGAATGCAGTCTTGGGCAACTTTAAAACATACTTGGCGGTGGTTCATGCCTGTAATCTCTGCACTTTGGGAGGCCAAGGCGGGGGATCACCTAAGGTCAGTTTGACACCAGCCTGGCCAACATGGTGAAACCCCATCTCTACTAAAAATACAAAAAATTAGCCAGGCATGGTGGCACATGCCTGTAATCCCAGCTACCCAGGAAGCTGAGGCAGGAGAATTGCTTGAACCCGGGAGGTGGAGGTTGCAGTGAGCTGAGATAGCATGCTACACTCTAGCCTGGGCGACAAGAGCGAAACTCCATCTCAAAAAAACAAAACAAAACAAAAAAACAAACAAAATACCTGGTTTGGGACGATGCAGAGGTAGTTGTGTGGAAGTTAGTGGAGCATCATATAAACTCTGGCTTTTTGGGGGAAGACGTGTTAGCGACCGTGTGAATATTGAGGTCTGAGTCTAAGAGATCATTCTGTACGGTCACGGTGAGTGTCTCCTGTGTTTCTCGTGATCCTAGGTGGTATCAAATAAGACCACATATGATTTCCTTCCCCAGAAAGGGAAGAAAGTAAAGCCGGGAGGAACCTGGTGGGGTGGGAAAATGTGCAGCGACCTGCAAACTGGAGTCCTGGATGAAACTGAAGATTAGGTAAAGTGAGTATGAGACTGGGAGTTTTGGAGACAGGGACAAGATGACAGAAGGCTGTGTTCCGAACTGCAAGAACAGTGGAGGAGTTCCAGAATAATCCACTTTCATGATGTGGTCATGAGAATGACTTCTTATTCGGAAGATAATGGCTGGTATGCAGAAGGGTGTTTGGAATATTTTGTTTTGCTCTAAACTCTTTTATCCTCCAGAAATCCTAATGACATCTTCATCCTAATGTCTCATTCATCCCCAGCCCAGGCAGAATTCTGCATCTTTCCCCACCCAATCTGATCTCCATTCTGCATTGCTGGTCCCAGCACCAGCCATCCAAGCCAGAAATCTGAAAGTAAGTCATCCTCAACATCTCCCTCCCCCTTCACTCAAACACAATCAATCACTGAACCATGTTAATTCTATTTTATAAACATTTTGCAATTTTGTTTCCAACTCTGTATTTCCACTTCTGTGGCCTTGGTGCAGATCATTACCACAATTTAGTCACTGGTGCTCTTCTTGCCACCAGTCTTCAAAGCCTCCAGTCTGTCACCCCCACGCTGGGTAGAATGAGCTTTTTCCTTCAGCCCTTCAGCTTCCACCCGCTCTCCCTCTGCAGCAGCTTCTCTGGACGCACCCTGATCTCAAGCCACACTCAACTGCTTGAAGTTGCCAGAATCTTCTACGTTTTCTCCCTGGTGTAGGCTTTAGTTCAAAGACTGCTCCCTTTGCCTAAAATGCCCCTTTTTTCTTTTTTCTTCCTGGCAAACTCCTGTTCATGCTTTAAGGTCAGGCTTGTGGTTGCCTCCTCCATGCATTCGTTGGCTACAGCTTTCACCCTTTCCTCCCTGTTTGAGATCCTCCAGACAGACTCCCTAGTACTCCAGCATATGCTAGGAGAGAACTCTCTATCCTCTATTGTGAATTCAGATTGATTTGTCTTTCTTCCCCATTAAGTTGCAAGTTCTTTGAGAGAAGAGATGTGAGTCTTATTCCAATTGGTATTCTATAGCCTGGATTGGAGTCTGACACATAATAGACCCTTAATAAACACCCTCGGAAGGTAAATGAATGAGTGAATCCAGGGAAGATCCATCACAACTATAGTTCTTTGACCCTGTGAAGCCCACTCCCTTTTTGCACCATGATCATTTCATGAAGCACTGTTAGATCATGTCTTGTCGGAATACTAAATCCTCATTAAAACTTATTTGTCATCAAAGACTGAGATAGGAATGTAGTCAAGTGTCTTCATTCTTACAGAAGAAACTAAGGCACAGAGCGGTGGAAGGACATGCAGGGGCACATGGTGGGGCCAAACTGGGACAGGATCCTGGGCTCCTGTGTCCTGACTCCATGCTTTCTCCAACTACTACGCAGAAATATTTTCATTGTGTTTCTTTGAGGAATGTGTAAAGTGCTGCTGCTTTTTTTTTTTGAGCTGGGGTCTCTGTCACTCAGGCTACAGTTCAGTGGCATGATCTCAGCTCACTACAACCTCTGCTTCCTGGGTTCAAGCGTTCCTTCCACTTCAGCTTCCCAAGTGGCTGGGACCACAGGTGCATGCTGCCATTCCCAGCTAATTTTTTGTATTTTTGCTAGAGATGGGGTTTTGCCATGTTGCTGAGGCTGGTCTTGAACTCTGTGCTCAAGTGATCTGCTTGGCTCAGCCTCCCAAAGTGTTGGGATTACAGGCATGGGCCACTGTGCCTGGCTCGTGATGTGCTTCTAACCTTGGGAAACAAACACTTGCACCTGTAGACAACTTCGAGTAGATTCGTTCACCCTTTCTCTGAAATGATTTTACTCTGTATTTCAAGCAAGAAGGTTAAACAGAGTGCCTTCCAATTTGGCTGCCACTGGCCTGCTCAGTGCACTTCAAAACTTCCAAGGAAGGACAAGAAAGTCAGCCTCTCCTCTCAGTTGGCTAGGACAGTGAACGTGATCTGAGATCGGATCACCTTCATTGGGTACTGTGCCTCCTTGGTGTATTTTTATAAATATCACTCACATAAAACTCATGAAACTAAAGCATTTGGTGCTGGAGGTGGCGGGGTGGGTGTTCATAAAGTAAAATGCAAAGCGCAGAGCTGTTCCCATCTTTTTTCACAGTAATACGGACTTCTTTTCAAGCCCAATTTGGTTTTAAGGGTTGCTTCTATTTTCCTCTTTCCTCCATGCTCTCTACAGATCGCACCATCTGTTAAAAAATGATCCCTCCTGATGTTTTTTCTTCAGTTTATTTCTCTGCTCACTGTGCTTACTGCTTGTGGCATGTACACGTGTTTAGCAAGTTGGCTTCACTGAGGTTTCCTTTAGTAATAGCACATAACTCAGTTTAGAGATTTGATTTATTTAATTGCTGCATTCAAAACACTGTTGGGAGTTTCATATTAATGTTGTTTTCAGTCTAGAAATCACCTATGCATATGTTAATATTTTTAAATGGTGTTTTGTAGATCTGGCTAGTCTGTTTGTCAAATTACTGCCTTTTATCATCTCTCAGAAGTTTTCATGTTTCTCTTGTAAGTCAATGTTAAGGATACATACTCACCCAAACAATATCACATAAAAAAAACCCCACCAAACTGAACACTGGAGGGTAAACTGATGGCAAAGACTTTCCATTTTACTGAGGCTTCTAGGCGCTATGTTGCTCCCTTTTGAACCACCGTTGCACCTTGTGTGTATGTGGTATGCGTGTATGTGTGTGTGTTTGCATGTGTTAATATTTGCATATAAATGTGTAAGTACAGCCACCATGCATGCTTATTGGGGTTTCAGAACAAAGCACCCTCAGAAATATATTATCTACTAAGAAAAGAAACAATTTTGAGCACTGTGGGGGAATTTCAAGGAAGTCTAATCGAGATCACTGCATGACCACGTATCTCTTTTTTTTAATGTCAGGTATTCATCACGGAATTTTAGCTTTCTCAAATAAAAAGACATAACAAATATCCGCTAATAAAACATTCTGAATCAATTTCTTGCCCACTTACAGTTGAGGGAATAATGAAAGTTCTAGGTGAGGAAACTGAAGTTTGTGGCTATGCAATAGAAAGTAAATGATTGTAAGACTGATGATGCAGCTGAATTCCATGGTGGCTCCACCTGCCAGGTGGAGGTTTGAGCTCACAAGATTCCACTTCCCCAGCCCATCAGTCCCTGCAGACTCAAGCTTCCGGTAGGGGGAGCTATTGTCTAATATAAGGCCTATATTTTGCAAAAGACTGGTTAATACTTCAGATCATTTCTAATCTTTACCCTTTCCCAAGATTTAATGTGTTTAAATTGATATTGGCTATTTGCTCTTAAGTTAATTGTGAATTTAATCTTATGCTACTGTTTGACACATTAAAGTGCCGTTTTGCTTGCTGCTACTGTACTGATTAGCATTAATTTCCCCCAGAATGTGTTCTGAATATCAGTGAGCTTGTTCAGGAAAATGAATAATTTTGTTGTTTTTAAAACAATGAAATATTTGACTACTTTGTAAAAAATGCATGCACTTTGATGAGAAAGGCTTGAGAACTGGAAATCAAACTAAGACTTTTAGAGGAATTGAATATACAAGTTTTGCCTTTAAACTTTTATTTTTCTGCTGGTAGAGATGTGTTATATTTGCACTTTTGAGCCTGAATAATTTTAATCCCATTTTTATTGTACAAACCCAAGAGGAACATTTGCTTTGTTTTCACTGATTAGTTATACAATTATTCTCTTCAGATACTACATGAACCATGAACCATAATATTATATTTCCTGTTAATACATTTTTGGCAAAAGTATTTACATGACAACACAATACATAAATGTAATGACTTTCTCAAATGAGTACATTGTTGCCATGAAGCAATCACCTTTATTTTAATACAAGTAAAATTCATTAAAAATTTACTCAATTAGCAAAGCGACTTCTCCAAATGAACTAGTGAAGGAAAAACATTTCCTGTTTTATCGTAGCCCAGCTGATTTGCTTTTTATTACCAGATGTCTATTTGGGAAGGAGAGGAAAAAAGAGGAGTGTTTAATTTTAATAAACTCGATGCAATGCTGACTCCTAGGGGATTAGGTGTGGTTCTGATACACTTAGTTTCTTTTCAGTTACTTTCAAAGTAAAAGTTAAATTTGAAAGCAAAAGCCTCTGAAGCAAAGATACTACTTTCAAGACTCTGTCATGTTGAAAGGTAAAAGTTGGAGATTCAAATGAACAAATACTTTGAACTGCAAACTTACTTTAAACAAAAGAATATTTTATTTTTCTCCTCTCACTAAAATGTTTAAATCCCATCATAAGTCTAATAACCAGATTATGTCATTTGACACAGACAGTTGAGTTGAACCCTGTATCTGGAAGTGCAAATGTAGCTTTTTGGGAAAAATATAATTAACTTTGAATTTGCATTTACATTGGATAGATTTCAGATTAATTTAACTTAACTGCTCCTTTAGGAAGTAATTGTTTAGGCCTAGTATTTGTTATTCATTTTATGTGTAAAATGAAGATATCTTTTTTTCCTTAAGCTGTGTTAAAAAAATAAATGACAATAGCTGTGTACAGACTTAATGACTCAGAGTATGGAATCTGTAAAGTATGTTAGATATTCTTTTCTTTTTTTTCTTTTTTTTTTTGAGACAAGGTCTTGCTTTGTCACCCAGGTTGAGTGTGGTGGTGCAATCTCAGCTCACTACAACCTCCACCTCCTGGGTTCAAGCAACTCTCCTATGTCTTCCCAAGTAGCTGAGACTAAAGGCACCTCCCACCATGCCTGGCAAATTTTTGTATTTTTAGTAGAGACAAGGTTTCACCATGTTGGCCAGGCTAGTCTGTTAGCTATTCTTAATAAAACTGTGAAGACTAAGAATATTAATTATCCTATATGTTTATGTGGCCGTTGATTTTAAGATACTTAGTAATACAGAATCTGATTCTTATAATACCTGGTTAGTATTCTTCAGATGGATTATAAATTGCTAGTTAAATAATATTTCTAAGGGAATAAGGTTAAGAATGAAAATTTCAACTTTTAGTAATGTTTCCCTAGAATAAGTAACAATTAATGTTGTTTCTGTCTTGTAGGAAGCCAGATTAAGATGTTAAAGTAAATTATACATTAATCATGAGGAAAGTAATCAATATCTTTCTCCTTCCCCGATCTTCCGAATAGCTCTTAACTTTACAGGAGTTGAGCCTTAAAACAAATCACAGCAATAAACAAGAGGCACATGATAGACTCCAGTTAAAGGAGCCAGGTGCCTTAGAAAAATGACTGATTGTAGAGCTGATGCAGGGAATATACAAGATGGAACCTAGAGCATCTTGTAAAACTAGAGGGTAAAAAAGTGCTCAAAACACAAAACAAACAAAAAAAATGAGGCATGTCAGAGGAACACAGCAGCCAAACTAAAGCTGCCAGTGGACAAACCTGGAATAATTTGGGCAACAAAATAAATATGGTAGTATTAGTATTACATCATAACACAAAATATAAAATAAATATTCATGAGTCAAAGCTTGAAAAACAAATAGGAGAGAAGAGATAAATCTTTCTATATAAAAGAATTCCAAATAATTTACATAGAAACTCAACACCACCCCTCAAGTAGGTAGGATTTAACTCTCCACCCCTTGAGTTTGAGCTGTGCTTAGTGACTTACTTGTGAGAAGTAGAATGTGGAAAGAGAAAAATATGTAACAACAGTGGAGAAATGTATCACCTGGCTCCAAAACATCATCAGTGAAAAGTCATGTTGATAGCATGTTCTCTTTATATGATGAGAATGGGACTTCACCTTCATTGTCTTCCTCCCAGATACTCATAACTCCAGTCTAACTGACATGGTTTCGCTCTATGTCCCCACCCAAATCTCTTGTTGAATAGTAATCCCCAATATTGGAGGTAGGGCCTGGTGGGAGGTGACTGGATCACTGGTAGGATTTCTAGTGGTTTAGCACCATCCTCCTCATGCTGTCTCATGGTAGAGTTCTTATGAGATCTGGTTGTTTAAAAGTGTGTGATACCTCCCTGCTTCTCTCTTCCTCCTGCTCTGGCCACGTAAGATGTGCCTGCCTCCCCTTCACCTTCCACCATGATCGTAAGTTTCCTGAGGCCTCCCAAGTCACAATTCCTGTATACCTTTGGAACTGTGAGCCAATGAAACCTCTTTTCTTATAAATTACCCAGTCTCAGGTATTTCTTTATAGTAGTGAGAGAACAGACTAATACATTAACTATGATTTAAAAAAAAAAGGCAGACAAACCCAAATTGAAAGACATTTTACAAAATGTCTAATCAGGAGAATCTGAGAAATTGTCATAGATAGAGGAGGTTAAAAAAGACATGATGAGTATATATGATGTGATATCCTGGAAATACGATCCTGGAATAGAAAAAAAAATAGCAAAACTGAAGAAACTGTGAAATTTCATTCATAGTAATGTACTGGTATTGGTCCCCTAGTTGTGACAAATGAACCAGGAGAAACTGGGTGAGGGGTATAATAAGGGAATTCTGTGCTATTATTGCAACTTTTTTGTGAGTCAAAAACTATTCTAAAATTTAAAAATTTATTTAAAAAAGAAAAGACATTTAAGATTTCATTTCTATTACATAGATCTTGATAGGTTTGGGGGGAAATTCAGGATGCAGTATAGGAAAATGTGATATAAGAACCAATTCTCTCTCCAAAAAGCATACATGATTTGTGAAAAATGCTTCCTCCCACTCGCACACCCAAAGCTTTTCACCCTTCTGGATATTAGTAATCATATTGTAAGTTGGGTTTGAAGAAGTCCATGTTTTGTATCAAGATGATGGTTAATGCGAAGGATTTGCCTGATCTAGCATAGGCTGGAACTGTGATTCTGATATAACCTGGACTGGCACCTGTAATTACTATTGTGTTGGGGATTACCTTTGCCTCTCAAATATGTAGCATCCATCCCCAGTCTATTGGCCTATTGGATTCTAAGTTTTTTCTTAACTGGCTTTCTCTCTCCTCTCTCTCTCTCTCTCTCTTTAATGGAGGACTTCCTTTAGAAGTTTCATGAAAAATAATACATAAAAAAGCAAATTTTGGAAAATTTGAATCTCTAAATGTCTCATTTAAGTGATATTTTGATTGGGCCTAGAATTCTAGAATGTAAATTATTTTCCCTTAGAATTTCGTAGCATTATTTAATCGACTTACTTCTAGCTTTCTGTGCTCTCTTAAGAAGTATGATCCAATACTGAATCTTGATTGTCTAATGTTTTCTCTCTTTAGAAACTTTGTGGATCTTCTCATTGTTCTCTGAGTTCTGAAATTCAAAATCATGAGTCATGTATAAGTCTCTATTTTTTCTTTTGTCTTTTTTGAGACCGAGTCTTGCACTGTCGCCCGGGGTTTGCACAGTCGCCCGAGGTTGAAGTGCAATGGCACAATCGCAGCTCCCTGCAAACTCTACCTTCTGGGTTCACGCGATTCTCCTGCCTCAGCCTCCCTAGTAGTGGGATTACAGGAGCACAACACCACATCCTGCTAAGTTTTTGTATTTTTAGTAGAGATGTGGTTTCACCATGTTGGCCAGACTGGTCTCAAACTCCTGACCTCAAGTGATCTGCCTGCCTCAACCTAGCAAAGTGCTGGGATTACAGGTGTGAGCCACCCACCCAGCAAGTCTATTTTTATTTATTGGACTGGACACATACCAGGCCCTTTGAATGCAGAAAGTCATATTCTTAATTCAACTTTGGAAAATTCTCATGACTGTTGTTTGTGATTTCTACCTTTCCATTTTCCCTGTTATCCATTATTCAGACATTGAATCTTTTGTATTTCTCCTCTGATTTTTAAATAAATACTCTTATGTTTTCTATTTGTCCTGATCTGAGGGTCTCCTGACCTCAGGTGATCCACCTGCCTTGGCCTCTCAGAGTGCTGGGATTACTGGGGTGAGCCACTGCACCAGGTTGTTTTTTTTTTTTTTAAACAAAAAAACCCTTTTCTATTATTTTTGTGTGTTTTCTTAAGGCTGACAGAAGACATACATATGTTCGAACTGTCATCTTTAGATGAAAATCCAATATGTCTTTATAAAGGGCCTACCATTGACTGGACTGTGCTAGGAACAATGGGGAATATAAAGATATTCCCTTGGGTTGTGAAATTGAATCATTGTCAGGACTCAGTTTTAACCTGAAATTTAGAATTGTCCTTAGGAAAGACTGAATAATTTAAGATGCTAATTTTCCCATGAGTGAGAGTCAAATCAAAGATGGGAAAAAACATGATGTAATAATTGTGACAGTTAGAATGAATAAGAAAACCTTCCCTAGGTACTTCATGTATTGAGATTTCTATATGCTGTAATTTTTTTTTCTTCTTTTCTTTTACTATTAGACCCAAAAAATTAATGAAGATGATAAAGAGAAAAACTTTTTTTTTTTTCCCTGAGTGTTTTCAAGATAGTCTTGGGAATGGGAAAAGAACTCTTCCTTGAAGGAGTGTTAAAGTCCCCCAGGATTCAAATATAATAAACTTAAGGTCACACAGTCAAATGTCCATAGAAGCTACCTGGGAATAAAGAAAGAGAAGCAACAGAGCAAGAGACATAATATATGGCAGAAAGCCCTATATCAGAGTTGGGGGACCACAGAAAGCAGTAGGAACTGGGGAGAACTGAAGAGGTAATACCCTATTTAAAGAGGGTCCTCGCTATTGAACTACAACCCATTGTTGCCTTGTGAAAATGAGTAATCCAAGTTGTCAAGGGAAACCAGAAATCTGTATTTTTAATATGAAATTTAAAAGTCAGGTATTAAAATATTAAAATGTTAATATGAAATAGACCAATTAAAACATTTTAAACATTAACAAGTAGCTAAAGGTTTTTTTTTTTTTTTTTTTTTAAATACTATGCAGGCCAAAGAAAATGTATTTGTGAAGCAGGCTGAGTTGTAGGTCTCCAGTTTGCAGCCTGTGCCACAGTCTTCTATTTGCCCTGGATTCCTTTTTCAAGATTATATAGGGTCATTCATAATTGTCATGGCAAATGCAGCCACAAAGATTGATAGTCATCTCTGGGAAATATTAGGCTTAGTAGGATGCTAAAATGGGAGATCTCTACTTACTAAAAAAGGGGGCCAAAAATTCTATATGCTCTTTGCCATAGAGTTACACTATTTTTTAACATAGAGTTGACTCCATTTCTCAAAACCAACCTGCTTTTCCTTCTGATCAGAATTGATCTTGTCATGCTATATAGCTGTATACAGGACTGAAGAAGCTCTCTATCCATTGATAGGAAACGGCTGACAATATATATTCTTAGGTGAAAAAAAATCAAGGTGAGGAACAATGTCTAATGTACACTTTTTGTGTTAAAATAGAGGAAATAGAGACATATTTGCCCATTTGCTTGTATATGGATGAAGAAAATCTAAAAGGTTACATTTTAAAAATTAGAAAGAACCTGTGGGGTAGAAACTGGGCAGATGGGAATAAACTGGAGAGAAGGCATTCATTATATACCTTTTCCTTGAGTTATGATATCAGATTTTTTAAAAGTTAGATTAAAAATTATTCTATTTTAGCCAAGTGCGGAGGCTTATGCCTGTAATCCCAGCACTTTGGAAGGCCGAGGTGGGTGGGTCACTTGAGGTCAGGAGTTTGGGACCAGCCTGGCCAACATGGTGAAACCCTGTCTCTATTGAAAATACAAAAAATTAGCCGGGTATGGTGATGCATGCTTGTAATTCCAGCTACTTGGGAGGCTGAGGCAAGAGAATCATATGAACCCGGGAGGTGGAGGTTGCAGTGAGCCAAGATGGCACCATTGCACTCCAGCCTGGGCAACAAGAGTGAAACTCTGTCTCAAAAAAAAAAAAAAAAAAAAACCAAAAAAACAAAAACAAAAACCCCAAAACTATTCTATTATAATCACAAATCCATATCAAACTAACTTAAGTTTGAAAAGGGTGTTGTATTGGCCTATGTACCTGAAGAGTCCAGGAGCAGGACTAGCTGCAGAAGGCGTGGCTGGATAAATTAGGACTTTCCTGCTTTTGTTCTCTTTCCTCTCTAACTCTTGACTCTCAGCTTGAGGGTGTTGGCTGCATTCTCTTACAGCAGATGGCTGCCCCCTAAGATTCTGGAAAAATGGCTGCAAGATGCATGAGTCACATGCCTACAATGGCTATAAGCTATTATTATGGATTGCTAAGGAGGAAGAGAAAATATCTTTTTCCTCTGGTAGTAAAGTCCAAAAAAGAACTCTGGATCATCTTGGGCTACATACCCATCTCTGATCCCTGAACCAATCATTATGGTCGGAAGGTAGAGTACTTTGATTGGCTAGGCTTAGGTCACATGGGGATATTTAGCTTGTCTTCACTTGTACCAGATAGAAAGAGGAGGGAATTCCCTTAAGCTAGGGGTGATGGGCCATGAACACATATCTATTGTAGAGCCAAAGAAGCTCAAAATTAAAACAACCCTCCTAAATCCCTGTGGCTCAGATCTTTATCACAGACCCGCTGTAGAACTCAGTGAACTGCAAGATGCCAGGTACATGGGAAATGACCATTAATTATCCAAAAATACACTCCCAATTTACATAGGCTGCAAAGTTGAGACTAGTATATGAAATCTTTTTCTAAGGCCCTATCTGATTAAAGTTGCTGTTTTGCATATCAGAAAACACAGTAAGCCCCTTTCCCTCACAGGCTGTTTATTTCACTCAGGTATAAACTGAGAGCCCAAACTAAAATGATGAGAGAAAAGGGGCAATACAGCAAGCTCTGATTTCAGAAATGCTGAATTCATCTTCACCAACTTGACAGATTTTTTCAAAAATAAAAACTCAGCTAAATTCATTAAAAAGTCATCTACTGGTCTGATGACTGAAGACAAACGAATGAATATCCTGTCAGCGAGTCAGCTAATTTATGCATTCTGCAGCTTTTTCAGACCTGGGTAAAACTCAATTTACTTCAAGAGAGAATTCAGATCCACTCAAAAATAGCCACACCTTATGCATTGTGTGATTCCTTGAAGGCTGAATCAAGCCACTTGAATCTCTTGAAATATCAGTTATGAAAATCAATTTGAAATATCAGTTTCTCCATCTTTAAAATTGATATGATAGTTTGGTTTCATAAAACTGTTGGGAGCTACATTCGTGTCTGCTATAAACTGAAGGCTTATATCCCTCCACAAAGTTTGTACATTGAAATCCTAACCTCCAGTGTGATGGTGTTGGGAGCTGGGACCTTTGCATGAGTGGAATTAGTGCTCTTATAAAATGGACACCCAGAGAGCTCCTGTTCCCTTCTGCCACATGATGCTACTTGAAAAGACGTCTGCCTATGGACAGGAAGCCAGCCCTCACCAGGTGCCAAATCTGTTGACACCTTGGTCTTGGACTTCCCAGCCTCCAAAACTGTGAGAAATAAATCTGTGTTGTTTGTAAGCCACTCAGTCTACAGTAGTTTGTTACAGCCACCCAAGTGGATCAAGACAGTATCCTACTTAGTCCATTGGGTGGCTTGCAAATTACCACAAACATAGTAGCTTAAAACAACACAAAATTATTATCCACAGTTCTGGAGGTCAGATGTCCAAAATGGGTTGGAAGAGCTGCATTATTTCTGGAGGCTCTAGAGGCAGAAGCCATTTCCTTGCCCTTTCCAGTTTCTAGAGGCTGCCTACATTCCTTGGCTCATGGTCATATCACTGACTTCTCTCACGGTTATATCTTCTTTTCTGACTCTGACATTTGTGCCTCCCTTTTATAATGACCCTTATAATTACACTGGCCCACCCAGGTAATCGAGGATAATCTTTCACATCAAATCCTTAATAACATCTGCATGGTCCCTTCTGCCATGTAAGGTAACATATTGACAGTTTTTGGCTATTAGAATATGAACATCTTTGAGGGACACTTATTCTGCCTACCACCAGACTATAAAATAAAACATTATCTGTGAATGTTCCTAGCAATGTGCTTGCCACATAGTAGATACTTGATTAATGCTGATTTTAAGTTTCTGGGTTTTATCAATTCAGATGTTTGACCATGCATCTGGTCTAGCATTACATTTTTGGATGTTTAATATCCTGGTAGAGCAGAATACGTAATAGTATATTTCGTGAATACCAACCTAAGTTTTTACACTTATGAGCTCTTTGTACTTACCTGGAAAGAGATTGTCTATCCAAAAATAAAGGGCAGTTGTTGGATGGAACTATTTTAAGCAGCAAAATTGCCAACATGCACATCCTTTTCAGTTAATCTGTAAAGGAAGACCAAATATAACCATGGATTGTGGAGAATTTTCAAAGAATACTCTGTGTTCTAAAGAATGCTCCATCTTATAGACGGTAATAAAAGGGTTATTTCATCAAGATACACTGCAGGAGGTCAAGATTTGGGAGTACAAGAGTTTGTATCTTAGCACATCTCCCCATTTGTGTGTAGGTTAACAGGCTCCAAGGGCATCCCAGTGTCATCCTTTTGGGGGAGGGTTCTGCTGGCCAAAATCTGCTGGCCACTCAGCATGGCCCAGTGGCTCTGATTTCGGGGTTTAATGCTGAATTTTGATGTTTTTCTCCTGGCCTGTTATACTCTAAGGACTTTAATGGCCAAACAGAACACCCTACCACACTGAAGAATGGTGCAGTGGACTTTGAGAGCCTCCCAAAATGATTCATGAAGCCTAGTCATGTACCTAAAGAAAGGTAAAGATTAAGGCTTTATGAATTCAAGCAGAAAAAAATGAATGCCCATGATTCCCAGAGGGGCCAATCTTTGTAGTAATGAAGTTTATATTTGGGATCATGGGCCATCCCTAGTATGTGTTCTTTTGGTTAATAATAGTCTTTGTTTAGTAGTCACTCTCCTAGGAGGGAATGCTAATGCAATACTCACTGAGTTTTCTACTGCTGACTGAGAATTATCAATAGGTCATAAATAAACTACCATCACATAGAAAAGACAATAAGATTATATATACTCCTACTACCTCCAATTACTGTAAGAGTAACAATTATAAGGTTGTACTCCTACAGCCACCCTAGGGAGAAAATGAGAGGAAAATGTTCCATTAGCTTAATGAAGAGCGCACGGCACAGCCACAGTCACATTTCCTCCCTATTGGCACCTATGGTGTGCCCCAGCACATGAGGGAAGCTCAAGTTTCAGGGTAACAATTAAACTTTCTGACAATTAGCCCCTGCAAGGTATGGTCTCTGAACCTGAAGGAGACATTGCAAAGAACTCCATCTACATTTTTCTCACCTCTAGCCTCTGGAATTTGAGTGAGTCATTTGCTTGTGGAAGTGGAGGGAGTCAGGGCGGAAAGTTCTTTTACAGATGACTACAAAGCATCATTGGCAGGCTTGCCAGAGAGCACACATCAACTGAATGCCCCCATTAGTAAAAGGGAGGGTTAAGAAAGGTGAAAGATCTGCAGAGAAATGTTCACACCAACCTAATTAAGGAAATTATGAACTGGATCAATGTGAGTAGTTTAGCTTCAGTGTTATTTGCATTAGAAAGATCACTGAAGAATAAAAATAGATGTAAGGTCTGGCACTGCAATTGTCAAAAGAGTCAGCTTGCTCCTGGCAGGCCTTCTATTAGAGGGAGAACAAGTCAGGCTCCCCAGACAGGCTCCCCTGTATTCACATTTTGGCTCTACCATTTACCCTCATCAAACCCCAATTTTTCTCCTCTGCAAAATGGAGGTACCAATAGAACAAACTTCCACGGGTTTGGAGAGGATTAAAAGAGAAAATCTACAGGGATTAATCAATAGTAAGTGCTTGACAAATGTTAGGTATTATCTATGTTCAGAATTAGCTTACAACACAATGCATTTGTATAGCATAAGTAAATATGTGTGATAATGAGTACTCTCAACATTTCCTTTGCCAAAATTTCCATGTTCAAACTTTACTTGGGTGTTAGTAATTAAATATTTTACTTAAGATCCTCTCAGTTTAAGAAGTACAGAATATTCATACAATTTGGAGATGTAATATGTCTGATCTGTTCTACAAATTGTTCATAAATATATGGATAAATATGGGAAAATAATGGACTTTTCTCCCCATTTATCCAAAACACAAGGGGCTTTTTTTTGGCCCAATTTTTCCACCCAATTGAATGGAACACTGATGCTGACCACACCAGTCCACTACTGCTCTTAATCCTTATTGCAGCCCAGAGTCTGTTGAAAAGTGGGTGGTCTACTGCCTACCTCTCTGCGCCAGACAAAGCACTTCTTAGGCAAAGCCCAACTTCTCTTCCTTGGAACTGACTTTGACCAAGGTGCAGTGCAGCTCTGATGTACGCCTCTTTCTCTTTTATACCCCACATCCTCCAGGGTACCAATTGGCCTCAGCAAATTTGGATCAGTCCTCTCATGATTACAGCTCCCTCTCCCCACAATTGTGCTCAAAACACTCTCAACTGATTTCCTGAATTGAAAATTTCCAACCTCTGACTTCCAATTATAGTTAGCAATAGAAAGCTTAAAAAAAAACAAAGCCAAATAGCAGACTCTCTTATTGAGAAATAGTCTTGCTTAGGATACAGGATTTCAAGCATTATCCTTCATACCTGAGGACTTTACACTGGCGTTTCAGAAGGTAGTTGGCAACTGCAATTTGGCTTTAGGTGTTTTGTGAAATTACAACAGTTGTTTTTTAAAAAATCTTTTGAAATAGCAAGATATTGAGTTTGAGAAGCAGAAGTACTTCTCAATGATACCTTCACCTGTCCTGTGATGCCTAGATGTCCTTGTGATTAAGCTTGGGTCACTTCTTTTTTTTTTTTTTTACACAAGACAATTATTTAAGACCTTTATTAACAGGTGCTTGCAGTTTGTTGACTTTTTTGAAAAAATCAAGTTGTAAACTTTTATTACAAATTAAAAATGAAGTTCTTAAAAATCTCAACTTGACCAGATATGAAACAATTTAAAAACCTTTAAAGGCGTATTGAGAAAAACCAGGCTTTTTTTTAAAAAACACGTTTGTTATTACCAAAAAGAGACATCTTTAGGTAAAAATAATAAATACCCCATGCTGCATAGATAATGCAGATAGTTCTATTTATCTGGTCAACGGGCAAAAAGCAAGCACTTAAGGTCTTCAGCTCCAATCTTTTGTTCATTTCTTATTGCTGGAATTTCTTATTTCTTCTTGTTGGATGACTAAACCAGATGATGGTAGAGATGGTAAGCGAGCATTTACTCAGCCCCGCCCTGCTCAGCCTCGGGTTAGGGTTTTCTGGGCGTCTGCCTCGGTCATTGAAGTTGCGGCGGTACTGACGTTGAGGTGGCTGCTGACCTTGGGTCTCATCTCCTTGATTTTCTTTATCCTCTTCATTGCCGTCCTCTCTAGGCTGTCTTTGGCGAGGAGGGCCCCTGCAGAATCGTGGTCTATATCCCCGATACATATTCAGCCTCACTGGTCTACCTTGTTCTCCTGCACCCTGGTTGTCAGCACCCTCCATCACTTCTCCCTGCACAGGAGGGTTGGAATAGTGTGGTCGATGCCCACAGGGTCTCTGCATGTAGTAAGGTGGGAACCTTCGCCTGCGGTAGGGCCGGCGTTGTTGGGCCTGGCCTTCGGGAGCACTCTCTGATCCCTCGTTCTTTTCCCCACTCTCACTATTCTGGTAATTTTGCTGGTAATTGCGTGGAGGACCCCTACGACGTGGATAGCATCTATAATGGTTACGGTCTGCTGCACATTTACTGCCTTGAACTGGAACGCCACCAGGACCTGTAACATTTGCCGCCTCTGCACCCTTTTCTCCTTCAACAACATCAAACTCCACGGTCTCTCCATCTCCTACACTGCGAAGGTACTTCCTGGGGCTATTCTTCTGTATGGCAGTCTGGTGTACAAACACATCTTCCTTGGTGTCATTCCTGTTGATGAAACCATATCCGTTCCTTACACTGAACCATTTTACTGTTCCCAAAACCTTCGTTGCGATGACCTTCTTGTCCCCGCAGGCAGGCGCCGCCGATGTGAGGCCCCCTGGGCCACCGCTCCCTGCGCTGCTGCCCGTAGTGCCGGGCTTTGTGTCGGCGGCGTTGAGGGCGGGGGTGGCGGCGGGCGGCTGCTGGGTCTCGGCCTCGCTGCTCATGGTTGCGGTGATGGTGAGTGGGGCCGGCTGCGGCAGCTACGGCTCCTCCCGGGATGTGATGGTAACTAGGCCGGCGGCAGCGGTGGGGCTGCTCAGGGCTCTCCGCTCCCGCTACCGATCGAACTCGGGTCACTTCTTTTTCTTGGTGTGTGGATTTTGCCTTTCCCAGCCCTTGCCTTTCTTTTCTCTTTTTTTTTTTTTTTTTTTTGAGACAGAGTTTCGCTCTTGTTACCCAGGCTGGAGTGCAATGGCGCGATCTCGGCTCACTGCAACCTCCGCCTCCCGGGTTCAAGCAATTCTCCTGCCTCAGCCTCCCCAGTAGCTGGGACTACAGGCACGTGCCACCACGCCCAGCTAATTTTTGTATTTTTAGTAGAGACGGGGTTTCACCATGTTGACCAGGATGGTCTCGATCTCTTGACCTCGTGATCCACCCGCCTCGGCCTCCCAAAGTGCTGGGATTACAGGCGTGAGCCACCGCGCCCGGCCTACCTTTCTTTTCTCAATCATTAGAGGGTTCACTTTTGCCCCCTGCCACCTGCCTCTTCCCCATTTTATGACCATTATACATTATATTGTAAAAATTGTGCCCCACTTCCATTTCTGGGACTCTTTGTCCTGATTCCCTCTCCCCCCCCCTTTTTTTTTAAACTCCAAAGAATTTATCACCACCTGATATACTATGTATTTTATTCATTTACATCTTTATTTTCTAGCTCGTCCTTGAGATCAGGGGATTTTCTTTTATTCATTGCTGATCTCCAGTGACTAGAATAATGCCTGGTACATAGTAGATGCTCAACAAAGAGTTATGTATAGATAAAATCTATTAATTTTTAAAACTTGTGACCCAACCTGCAAAATTATAGAAGTTGAAGATTTTTATAACTCAACTTTGTTTGTTAACTATGATCCCTATCATCATCACCATTACATTTTACTCATCTCTCAAAATTACATGGCTACTAACTACTAAATTTGATACCTACACTACTTTAAAAAGAGACTCAATTAAAAAAAAGAGATTGCCTGGCGCGGTGGCTCACGCCTGTAATCCCAGCACTTTGGGAGGCCGAGGCGGGTGGATCACGAGGTCAAGAGATCGAGACCATCCTGGTCAACATGGTGAAACCCCGTCTCTACTAAAAATACAAAAATTAGCTGGGCATGGTGGTACGTGCCTGTAGTCCCAGCTGCTCGGGAGGCTGAGGCAGGAGAATTGCTTGAACCCGGGAGGCGGAGGTTGCGGTGAGCCGAGATCGCGCCATTGCACTCCAGCCTGGGTAACAGGAGCGAAACTCCGTCTCAAAAAAAAAAAAAAAAAAAAAAGAGATTGACTTTTTAAAAGATTTTTAAAAAGATGGATAAAATCTGATCATCTTGCCTCAGATCCACATTTTTCAGATTTAGACACTGAAAACATGTAATTGTGATTGCACAGCTACTTACACTATGTGGATCTTGGGGAGTGCTGTTTTAGTTTTAAGATAGAAAAGCCATGTGACTTTATAAAAAGATTTGATAACCTGTCCTCAGGAGGACAGAAGCTCCCATAAGTTGATGAGCCCTAACTCCTTGTTTGCAAACATAAGTAATAAGTTTGACTGTCCCTTTATCAAGATGGACCAAATGAGTAGGATGAATAAGGAGCTACTGATGTAGTGTTGTTTGAAAGGTATCTAACAGTATGGAGGCCCTATAGTACAAAATACAAAACACTCCCAATGTCAGAAATTGCACCATTGGCCTTTTTGCTCGGCTTTACTCACTTTGCAATTTTATCTGAAAAGCAAATCCTCTGATATCAGAGCATGTAAAGTCCCTAATACTTTCGTGGGGACACAGAGACTTGGAAGTAATTCCCCAAATCTAGGCACACAGAAGTATTGAGATGTTAGGTATGGAGAAGGGGCAGAGTAGATGCTAGTAATGTACTCAAAGAGAAAGCAAAAATGCTGAGGGCCAACTGCCCACCTAAGGCCCGCTCTGAATTTCCTTTCCAGTAAAATGGGTCAAAGGAGCCTGCATAGTGTCAATGGTGGGACATGAAGTAGAACTAATCATGTTGTGTAAAGGCCCTGGGAAGCATGTGGTTGACACACAATTATCTGAGAATTGTTAATTTACTAACAGATAGCACCCTTAGATCTCCTTCTCACTATGTGAATACTGATGAACATACAATGTTCAAGATTGGTGCAGCACATCTTTGAATGTTTTCTGCAGTTGGATGTCCCTGGCAGAAAACAAAGCATGTTTTTGTCGGCAGAGATGCAATGAGGGTATGGAGTAAAGTGTTGGAGGGCATGGTTGTCCCGTCCTGATGCAGGCAAAGGGGATGCAATGTCTGTAGAGAAGTACACAGTAAAAAAACTGACCAAAAATTCATCTGCTTTTCATTATCACTATGTGTCACCAATTCTAAACTATACAAATCATAAAATAATAATCCCGGAAACTACCTCATGTTAAATTCTAAACAATTGCTCCGGTTATTGTTCAGTTTAAATAAAACATATGAAAGTTTCAAATGAGCACCTCTTGATAACTTATCCTTTAATAAACATTGTATCCTACATGTACATTAATTTGGACAATTTCCAATTATACAGTGAATCCCCCACAAAAAGGCTCTGCTACACCCATTATTTTTGAGAAACTCGCTTTGAAGGCAATTTCTATGTTGAAGCAGTACAACTGAAATTAACAATTTAGCACCGTGATTTTAAAGATGAAGAAACAGAACCTGAGTTACTTCAGTTAGGTCATTCTGTGTAGTTTTTATTACCGTAGTGAAGCAGCATGCCAACTCTGAGGTGTGATGTTTTTGAGAAGCGCAAATTTTATTTCAGGCATCATCTTTTACTAAATTTGAATGGTACTACTTTATTGTTAACCCTTCGTTTAAATTTTGAGACAAGGTCTTGCTCTGTTGTCCAGGCTGGAGTGCAGTGTCACAATCACAGCTCATTGCCGTTTCGACTTCCCAGGCTCAGGCAATCCTCCTGCCTCAGCCTCCCAAGTAGCTGGAACCACAGGCTTGCAGCACCACACCCGACTAATTTTTAAAAATTATTTGTAGGGCCCGGGCGCAACGGCTTATGCTTGTAATCCCAGCACTTTGGGAGGCTGAGGCAGGCAGATCACGAGGTTAGATCAAGACCATCCTGGCTAACATAGTGAAACCCCGTCTCTACTAAAAATACAAAAAATTAGCTGGGCATGGTGGCACATGCCTGTAGTCCCAGCTATTTGGGGGGCTGAGGCAGGAGAATCACTTGAACCCGGGAGGCAGAGGTTGTAGTGAGCCGAGATCACACCACTGCACTCCAGCCTGGCTGACAAAGCAAGACTCTATCTCTAAGAAAAAAATATACATATTTGTAGAGATAGGGTCTCCTTATGTTGCCCAGGCTGATCTTGAACTCCTGAGCTCAAAATATCCTCTTACCTCAGCCTCCCAAAGTGCTGGCATTACAGGTGTGAGTCATTGTGTCTGGCCTAACCATTTGTTTTTAACTAAAGAATAATTCAAGAAAACAGAATGTTACATCAGTGGTGTAATCTAGTTGTCTAAACTGTACCTTTTGCCGGTGATTTGGTTTTACTAAAATTCAGTTATCAGTTACTGTAATGTTATTATGCATTACCAAGACAGACTAATATGTAGGTATAAACTCTACCCCCTTTTTGAGACACATAATGTAATTTAAAAGTATTGGTATTTTTTATTCTATAATATTTCCTTTTTAAATTTTTGTACTGGCATGATTATTATGAATACATGCACACACTCATTTTCAATAAAAGACCTTTTTCAGTATCTGCACTCCTTTTTCAGCCATTTTTCTTGTTCCTTTCATGATTATTACTGAAAATAATTTTGTCCTGTGGAGGTGGGTATTAAAAAATCCACTTTAGGTGTCAAATACTCTAGACTAGACACTAATACCTACAACACTGGTAATACAATGAGATCTTCTACTCAGATCTCTTAATTAGCTGCAGCTTTGCAAATAACACTTTGTACCTTCACTGGTTGATTTTTCTAGTGATTGCTAAAGCAAGGAGCTACTTAAGACCAAGTGAGTTCCATTTAATTTGGTTAAAAGATAAGAATTCTTATTATTGCAGTTACTTTGTCTTGATTGGTTAAATCAGCATTCAGTTATTGGAGTTGCTGTGCAATATACAATATTATTTTACCTACTGTGTGTTCAAAGTAGTCTTGTCATAGTAACAGCATGCCAGCATAAGAAGCATTATAACAAATAGGTAAACACATGTCTTTTGTGAATTAAAGGGGGTAATTATGTCAGCCTTACTGCATTTGTGGGTGAATAGCTAACAATAATTAACATGAAAAATGCCAGAAAATATTTAACATTAATACAAATAACCACAAGATTGTCATGAGAATGACCTGTAAAACATAATTTTTAGTTTCTCTTGATAGAGTATTTCAAATTAGAACATGAAAACATATATACAAATACTTTTATTTTCCCTTCATTTAAAGAAGTCCCAGTGCTAGACTATATACTACACAGGTACAACTGCTGTAATTTTCCTGTCAAAATAGATATTTGCTATAAAAGACTTCCAAATAATTATTTTTATTTTTACAATTTATCTTTATGCTTTGTACAAACAGAACCCAAATAAATATAGCTATTTCAAATATTTTGGCTTCCTAGAAACATGAAGGATTATGCTGTAAGGGGTGTCCCTACTATTAAGATTCATTTAAAAACAAACACACCAGAACTTGCAACTGAGCTTCAAAGTAGTCTTTGGTTAACTACACACTTATTCCAGTGATTCTCCCATTGTGCCAGATCTTTCTGGGAATTTCTTTTTCTTTGTGAATGGCCTTTAAACCATGTGGCACATTCTTCCAAATATTTGATTTATTGAGCCTCATGAATATAAGGTGGTTAATTATGTAAGATAAAATGGTTTTTATTTAAACAGAAGAGGAAATTATGAGGTTCATTTTTCTTTTGTAGTTTCTAAATTAGCTTCCAAGGCTTTTGCAAGAGAGGTCCCCTGAATATTTTTCTAGCTATGATACACTGGAATCATCTCTGGAGGAGGCTAATTTGAAAGACATGTATTTGAACTGGTAGAGTTGTTAATGATGTGAGTCCTCCTTTTTGTTTTAATAATCAAATAAATTTTAATGGCTACTGATCTAAAGCAGCAACCAGTGGCATAACACAGATGTGTGTGGGCAAGAATGAAATGCTTAAATTTAGAAACCACCAGCAAATTATCTGACATCAGTTTTAGGATCACATTACATTTTCCCCAATCTTTTTTTTCCTTAAATTTGGCTTAGAACATTACTCAGCAGTGGATTGACATTATTTTTGCATATGTAATTATCCTTAGCCTCATTCCAAAAATGATTTGAGAAAACTATAAAGGATGTAGTAATATAACATTAATAAAGATCAGTACAATAGGACAGGGAGGTAGTACAATAGGATGCAACATAAAACATAGATTGAGGCTGGGAGAGGTGACTCACACCTGTACTCACAGCACTTTGGGAGGCTGAAGTGGAAGGACTGCTAAAGGCTAGGAGTTCCAGATCAGCCTGGGCAACATAGTGAGAACCCATCTCTCAAAAAAAAAAAAAGTTTTAAAGATTAGCTGGGCATGGTGTGGTGCACCTATAGTCCCAGATACTTGGGTGGCTGAGGCAGGAGGAATGCTGAGCCTGGAAGGTTGAGGCTGCAGCGAGCCGTGATCACACCACTGCACTCCAGCCTAGGTGACAGAGCGAGACCCTAGCTAAAAAAAAAAAAAAAAAAAAAAAAATTAAGATAATACAAAGCTATTAATAAAGCATGTACATGAAAAGGCTTTGCATACCTCTAATAAAGAAAGGAATTTCAGCTCTCAGTTTCCTACTTACCAAACCAGAGAGGAAAACAATCTGTTAGAAGCATACATATACTAATGTGCGTGTGTGTGTGCAGGGGAGGTGGTACTGTTTAGCTTAACTAGATGAAAATCTAAACCTGACTTTGTCATTGACACAAACTTTTGATTTCTATGTGTTGCAGTAAACATGAGGATTTAACACTTGGCTTTTCCCTATTTTACTAGAACGTTACAAACAATAATTGGAATGTAAATAATTGTGACCTATTTTCAGTTCATAAGTCATTAATTGAAACAGCTGACATTGATATTTGAGGGGAGTCAAAGGGAATGAATGGGTATCACCTATGTAGCGTTCACATTGTATGTGTACGTCATTTAATTCATACACCAATCTGAAGAGGTAACGATCCTATCTTATAAATGAGGTTGCTGGGCCCCAGGAGACCTCTTTAAGCAGAGATGGCATTTGAAATGTGGCCCATCTAATGCTAGAGCCAGAGTATATTCTCCACTGACTACACTGCTTACTAAGCCCTCCAAAGGCTTTACTGAAAAACTGTCTTAGGTAGCATAATAAAAAGTAATCTTTCTTTTGGATTCCCTAAGCTTCAACCTTTGGTTTTCACAAAGGCCCAAGATTACTGTGCACTCATTTGAGTTTTAACCTTTATGTTAGCTATACTCCACCAAAAAATTTTACTCATTTTTTAATATGCATTCATTTTAAATTTATCAAAAGAGAACTTTAAATCACTATTAAAAATGTAAAACCAATGTGTTTGTCAGACATAGAAGACACAAAGAGAAGTAACTATTAAAGGATGGGAATAAATGTAGTTCCTAAGACGCTCTCAGGCAGTACCAACTGTGCCTCCCTGGAGGGTGGGGGGCCTGCTACACAGGACTGGGAAGTCAGGAAGCTCTGAGTTTAGGGGAGTGGTCTCCGGGAGTTTCTGAGGGGTCAAATCCAGGCTTCAATGTTTTTCAATTTACTTTCCTACTTTCAAACAGGAGAGAAACTTTGTAGCAGAGATGCAGCCCTAGGGAAGATGGAAAGAATATATCCACTGCCATCAGTAATCTGTAGCTGTAGCTTAGGATACCTTATTCAATGGAGCAAATTTGGGCAAAATGCTGGTAGAATAAAACAAAATGTGTCTTTTCTGTGAGAAGAATACAAATTATCTTCCATTTCTTTTAGCATTACTGAAATTTAAGCGCCCTTGTTCTGAAACTTCAGATTTTCAGGAAGCTAAATTTGACAACTCAAATAATGTTTCACCACATGAATAAATCAAGCAATCTGATACTAAAAAATTTTATGTTGTCAATTAATATTTTTCTATTTTTTTATGAAAAAAAGTCAAGAAATTCCAAGAGGTAACAGCTGGTACTCAAAGCATTTCTACATCTTTTAGACTGTAAATTTTAGGAAAGCATATACTTATTCTAATTGTACATTCCCCCATCCCCCCACCCCAACCAGGCCAATGTACATTATGTAATAATACATGTGTTAGAACATATTCATCTCTTTACTAGACATCCAACTCAGGTTTGATCATGGTTCATCTTAAAAAGAAATGACTTCCACAAACAGCAATTTGTTATAAATGGTACACAGACCATACGTTAGACAATGTAAAAGACCCCCAGAAGTTAATTGAGCTCTATCAATAGTCCCTGCATTATTACCACATTTGTTTAGTGTTCCTGTGGATGAATTTTATTTTCACTCAGTCCCACTTTTGGTAGAAGATGACTGTTTTCTTATAATTTGTGAATTTTGAGGAATGTCTTTCCAGGAATAATGATGAATTGTTAGACTTCGGTAAACTTTTTATAAAACACTTACACCCCCTCAATTCTACAGCCATTTTATTAACTCCAAAGATCCATTCAAGCAACTGACTAGGCATTCTTGCAATACAGAGCTGAACATTCAAAACCAAGGGCACATGGACAATTCATATAATTTTGATAATCTGAAGGCACAGTCGCATAATTATAGGTAGAGACAGTTCCATGAAAAGGCCATTATAAATCTTTGCTATAGAAGGGAATGAACACCAATTGAATACCTATGCACTTAGAACTTGGTATCATTCAGTGCTCACAATAACCCTATGAAGTTGGGAGGAAACTAAAGACCACAGAGGTTAAGTAATTTATCCAGGACCACCCAGCTTGCAAATAGCAGAGCTGGGATTTGAAATCAGGCTTGTGTGACTTCAAAGACTATTATTTTCTCTATACTACTATGCCTTTATGGTTAATGGAAATGTTCTAAATAATCACTTGGAATTTTTGG
Source organism: Alouatta palliata (assembly GCA_004027835.1). NCBI lineage: Eukaryota > Metazoa > Chordata > Mammalia > Primates > Atelidae > Alouatta > Alouatta palliata. Next base: position 48,255 of record PVKV010007922.1, on the reverse strand, counting down.
CTACTGGCAACTCCATTTCATTAGTATATGAAGATCACTGAAAGCTGTGGCTTGATAGGATAGGGAGAGTCATAGCATATCAGGTCATATTATACCAAACAAAATCAGGATTGACTCTGTTAAATAGTAGGGCGCCCACAAAGCTGTTGTAGAGTGTTTCAGAACGACATTTCTAAGACACGAGTGCCAAATGCTTTAAGGTTCACTGAAGCATTTGGAATGTGTCCTATGATGGGCAGCCTCAGCTGTTGCCAGTCTGACAGTTTAAGCCAAGGCTCTACACAGTATGTTGGAAGATCAGTGTCATAAATGGCAACGAATTCTCTGAAAAGTGTTAAAGATGGCAATCACAGGGCAGAATTCACCTGTGCCCAATACAGATTGAACCACTGTTTGCACAATGGCTTTTGTATACACATGCAAAACGCTAATTACTCAAACATCACTAATTTGTTTTAGGTGACAGGACAATCTGCTTTATTATGCATTTAACATTTTGCTACTTTATTAGATCAACACTAAGCTGCTTTTGTGTTTCTGGTGGCACCGGAAATACAAAAATATGAAAATGAATGTCATTGTCCACAAGAAGTTTGAAATAGAGGTAGGGGAAAGACTGGCACACTAATATAATCAATGTGAGGTGGCTACTCAGAGCTTGTATTTTTCTTGTTTTCCACATATGTACACACACACATATTCAAAATAAACAAGGCTAAGAATGTGTTCCAAGGTAGAAGTTCTGGATGTGAATGTTGTGCCCGAGTGAGTCAAGGAATGTGCCATGCTCTGAGATTGAATTATGAGTCCTTTATTATGCCGGTGACCGAGAGGTGGCTAACGCCCAAAAATCTCCCAGCCCCTGAAAAAAGGTTAGGTGGTCTTTTATACCCTAGTTTTGAAGTGAAGGGGGAACCTAGCTGAAGCAACTTTTTCACAAAAGCAGAGTAAGCAAAAGAGTTAAAAGATAAACTGGTACATGAGAAATAAAACAGTGCCAGGTGCGAGAGGTAAAGTTGTCATGAAAGACATATAACTTATAGATAATGGGGGCTCTGGGCGCTCTACAGCACCTGCATTCCCAGGCTCTGCTGGTGCCACTTAACTTATCAACAAATGCATTCCTGGAGGTGCCCAGTACCAGCCTGCCCCAGCTACATACTATAGTTACATACTTAATGGTGGGAAAATACCTAAAATGAAGACACTAAGATGGAGTCTGCCTGGCTCTAGAAGCTATCAAAAAGCCTGAACAGCTTTTAGTCAGAAAGAGAGAGTTAGTTTTAGCTGGCAAAAAGCAGCTTATCACATGAACTATCCTAAAGAAAAATTTAGTTTATCAATTGACTGTACATTAGCATAGCTGGTAAATCCAAGACACAACAGCATACAAATGTTAGATTACATAACATTTCTTCACATATATATTTTCTTCTAATTCTATATAGACATATTTTCTTTATTGATAAGACAGAGGTAAATCTCTTAGTAGCAAATTGAGAACACATTCAAAATCAGTGAAGAATGCAGGAGGGAAATCAGTGGGAGACATGTATACTTAGTATGTAGGAGTGTTTTTCTATTTAATTTAGTATTTCAGTATTAATAAATTAAATATCGGCCGGGCGCGGTGGCACACGCCTGTAATCCTAGAACTTTGGGAGGCCGAGGTGGGTGGATCACCTGAGGTCAGGAGTTCAAGACCAGCCTGGCCATCATGGTGAAATCCCATCTTATAAAATAATAATAATAAAAAAATAAAAAATGTATTAAAAAAATTAAATATCAAATATAATAGTAATCACTTTCATTAGACATTTATATTTACCCTACATATCCAAACCACACACATCTGGAGGCAAAAAAATTCTCTCATGAATATACTTACTATAATCTTTATCTCTTGCTATATCAGATGCTCAGGTTTCTGGGATTCTGTTTGCTAGAGATATAGACCCACGGAGATATGCTGCCCCCGCAGCGTGCCCTTTAACTGGCTGGGGAACTTCAACCATCACCTTTTTGGACAGTTTCTGTACTAACAATGTATAGAAATAGTCTTCCACACTACAATACTAATACACTGCAGGAGGTACAATGTATCATTCAGAATATGAGACTGTTTTTTGTCTTTGTGTCTAATCCCAGAAGGGCATATAATGAGCACAAAGCTTAACATTAATTATGAATTTTTATTGGTCAAAATAAGGTCTCCCTCTCAATTGTATTGCTCAGCAGTTTTAAATTCCAAGCTATATGTTATGTTCAAGTGTGTTTAGGCCTTCAATATTAAATAAAATAATGTGCTATTTTAATATGAGGGAAGTACTTATGGCACAAGATCACTGTTATTCATATTAAAAAGACCTCTTGCTCCAGTTAGCTAACAAGCTACAAATATTACTAACCACTTCTACTAATCATTGCCTTAGCAAAAGCAGAATTACAGGCATGGCATCTACTTTATTTTAGAATAAACATTTTTTGATTATGGACAAAGATATAACTTTTCATTGTTTCTAGACTTAGAAATGGTAAGTCATGAAGTAACAGGCTAAGAGTTTCTTAAGAGCCTTTAGCAAGGGCTAATCTTTGATAACTGTGACAGATACCATGTTTAGGATGAAAGGTGGGAAACGGCCGATAACTTGTCCTGTTGGTAAATCTAAGAAGATAGTTCTTCAAAAATCAGACAATCCATAAGGGATTACAGAATACTAAACTTGTATTCAATAATTCTAACAGACCAAGTACTATATAGTATTTTAATCCCTGTTAAATACTATATTTCAATTTCTAAAGTATAAGAGTGATTTAAATTGCTGATTTTAGAAAAGTAAAAGCTAAAATTCTTTCTAAATTTTTAATTATTAACTTTCCCATTTATCAATGCACATAATAAAGACTGAAATTTAAAGGTCAGATTGGTACATCTATTGTTCAACAGCTTTTTCATTTTCAATGTAGTCTTTATGAGGTAGTTTAAAGTAACTGTAGCTCTCAAAAGTTATCATAATCAACTGAAATTTCTCCAATGCATATATTACATACTCAATTACATACTCATTTCAGTAATTTCACAATTGTTTTCCTTTTTTGATTATTTTCAGCTTATTATTTCTTATGTATTGTAGCTTCCAGGAGGAAAGTTAATAAAGCATCTGGAAGTAACTGGAAGGTATATTCAAATAAATGAGTTTCTTTCTTTCTTTCTTTTCTTTGTTTCTTTTTTTAATGGGCTATATTTCCTAGAGACAAGTCTTTAGCAGAGAAGGTAACATTAACTTTAGCACTTAAAAATATTTTGAAGTAACATAGTTGAGAAATACTACATTAAAAGTTATTTATTTTTTCTAAAATGTACAAGTGACTGACTCATTTTTATTATCACTCATGCACTGTAATAGTCTGGAGAGCAGCAGGTTGCTTAAAGACGCAACAAATATTCTTTCAACACTTCAATAAACACAATGTAAACATTCACTTTAATAATGTTTCCTTTGTTAATGCAAAACTGAGTGCATTTTTTCCTTCCCTCTGGCTGAGCTATGACTAGCTGAGTAGCAACAGCAGAGTGCTGAAAGAATTTTTCAACAGCAATTTGCTTGTTCTAATTTACTTTTCAAGGTTGATGATCAGAATCATTATGTTGCCTGCAAAAAAGATCTATTTCTATTAATTTGATCCAGTCATTCCTCTTGTTCTCATCATATTTAGTTTCCCTGGCAGCTTCACCAAGTAAGTTAATTGAATCAGAAGTGCCATTAGCACTTCAGTTCTACAGTTTCATATACAAAATGAACTCCTATATCCTTTAGAAACAAATCTGCTACACCTGTTGAAAAAGTGTGGGTGTACCAAAATGAGTAACTCATGTATTTCCACAGGATGGTGAGGAAACCTTTGCCATTTGCTCTTCAAATAATCTTTCCAGTTTAGTAGACCTATGTCTGCAACAGGCAGTACCAAAGCATTATTTGTTTCATATTCACTTTTAAAAAATAAGAAATTCTAAGAAGGTCTGTTTTTTGAGCTAGAACACAATCATCACCATCGTCATCAAGAAAGAGAAATCTTGTATAATTTTTAAACTATTTTCTTTCATGTAATTTTACACGATGCATGTTGAAAAAGCAAGGCTTATTCCAAATGTGTAATATTCTAACAACATAATGGGAAACAAGCTATTCCCTACATCTGCAATACATTTCAAAATAGCTATTTTCCCAATCTCCTTTCTGTGAGGGACTGTGTGTTACCATAGTTAGAATTTAAAGAGCCCCAGCTAAGTAGTCTGGAAGTTCAATGGTATCACATTCTTCACATTAAACACACCTGTAAAACCAGTGGAGAAAAGAAATTCCAACTTCAATCACTGGCAATAGAGTCAATATAAATAAATTAGCTCACACTCTCTTTGAAACTGGGTGTAAGCAGGCTATGTGTATGAAAGGGAAAAAAAAATCAGTGTTTAAAAATAGATATGGTCATTAATTATCTCGTTATAACCTGCAGAGGGCACCCAAGTCCCTTGAAGGAAAAAGTAAAAATTTAAGAGGAATAACTAATTTTTAAATTTTTCATTATAATAAAATTCATAAACATAGACTATCATTTAAAAGAGGCCATTTAAAGGAAACAGACATGCAAATTTTCACACCCTACTGAAAAAAAATTTAGCAGGTGGTTTTTATTGTGGAGCATTTGTCCATCTGTAAATGCTTATGCATCGTACATCGACATTACACTGATGTCAATTATACAGATCAGCCAGGGCATTAGAGAAATCAACCAGATCTTGCAGTAACCTGCATATAAGGCAAGAAACTAGTGATACAGGTACAGCATTGTATTGTTCCAGGCTAAACACAAACACTAATGTTATATCCACAAAACAGCTGGTGAGGAAAGTTAGCGGCTAGCTGTAAAGCCTTCAGATCCTAAGAGTTTTAATCACTTTAAGAGTAATCTCACAAGTTCCTTGGCAATTTTCATTTTAATGAATCCTTTCACAACTATTAACTGTGTTTGGAAGAAAGATATTTGAATATTTGACCTTAAAATATTCTTCATCTCACATGATAGTGACATGTTTCACAGGGAAACCAACCAAGTCAGACACTAGTGTTGTATACATTTACATAAATTCATATACTTGTATGTATATGTTGTGTGTATATATATTCTGTGATGGTGAATTTTGATATATATCCTGTTTTATTGAATAAATATAACTGCATGGAATGTAATGATTAAAAACACTAGTTTCTTAGCAACAGAGCCATGGGAACCTGCCCTCTATCTTTGTAGACCTGCCATATCTTATATTTCTCCTTATCCTCAATTTTACTGCGGTTTAGAAACTTGCTTTCAAAATAAATTTTGAAACTAGTTATTACATTGAAACTAGAGGAAGCTGATTTAGCACAGATATAAGTTAAAGATATGTACTTCTTTGAGTAATTGTTTCAATTTATAAATTAGATCACAAAAAGTCTGAGCTAAAAAAAGTGTAATAATCTAAATATATCATTTGTATTGCAAAATTTACTAGAATAGTAATTACTAAGGATTAAAATGCTTTGTCTATAACTAAATCATTAATTAAAATCTAATCTTAAAAAATATTTTATAACAAATCATGATACTTTTTTTTTTAAAGGTCTTAAAATATACTGGAGGAATAAGTCCTCTAATTTGACATCTTACAAGATAAACACTGACATTACTATTCAAACAGTTTTAAAAAGCAAATTCAGAAACCTAGCATGAAACATTAATTTTTTTTTCTCAAAATACTGTGCAAAATTCCATATAATATTTCAAAGTTTAAAATTATAGAAGAAGAAGTACTCAGATAACTGAGAGAAAGGCAGGAAGAAAAAATTTAATTACTCGAGTATTTTGGTAATGCTATCACTTTCTCTTGAAAAAAAGTATTCTGAAAATGAATGCTATTATTCTTATAATGGAAACATAAGAAGCTCCTTTGCCTCAAGAAAAGAAATAGTAAACAAACAAAACTTCAAAATCAGAAGTCTTAAGGTGGATAACTGTGTACTGGAACACATTTCCCTCAACTGGATTTCTTTACCACACAGTATGACATCTTCCAGTGGTGGTGGTGGTGGTGGAAGGGGAAAAGGTGAGAAGAAACCATGCAGCTTAATAAAACAGAAGCATTTTCTCAGCCTAAGTTGTAGCCACTGCTTTGATTTTTGGGTTATCTCAGGGCCAGTAAGTATACTCTAGTGCATGAAACAAATCTAGAAGCAATACTTAGAATGTAGTCTTTGTTTCTTCTTTCTTCAAAGGCTATGTTTCCTAATATCATTGTTAGGCAAAGCGAAAAGAAATGTTTGTTCTATTACGTAAGAAATAAACTTCATTTGGTATTCAATTGACTTTCTAACTTAGCAGACAGGACTTTACATCTTCAAATACTGAAAATAAATTGCATTCTTGGCCCTTGCTTTAAAAGGTTATAGAGAATAAATGCACACCCTGGTAGTGTTCTAGTGATCTCCCTAATCTCAGTTGCACTTTGTCAGAACGAGGTAGCTGGTAGTTAAGTGAAATACCCTAGATCAAAGGGGGATTAATCACCAACTGAATCCTTGCTGAATAAACCTGTCATTCAAGAAAATTATTTCCACTGAACTTAGCAGAGGATTGAAGGTATTTGCATAACAGGGACCAACGTACTTCAGCCAGGTTAAAAGGTTCAGAATTCATCCCATGTTTAGCTTTTTGCCTCCTTTTCCTTTCAGCAGCCTGGTACAATGGTTTCTAATCTGATAATACAGCTAACTATCTAAATGATGTCAGAACAGGAAAGTATTGCAAAGTTTGGATGAGGGATGGATCAATTTCACTTTCAGTAACTCCTAAATCTGATTTGTTGGAATTTAAGATGTAATCCTAAAAAAGTCCCTTAAACCTGAGGACTGTTTATTAACACCCCTTTTTTGACCTTTGTCTTAGGAACAACCATTCTGTTGTGGCAGCAGTCTCTACAGAGGTCCTGGATGATAATTCCACCTACCTAGCTCCCAGGGGTAGCGTAGGAGTCTATGAACATCTATGAAGGATTTTGAAATACTGTAACAAAAACCAGAAGAAAAATATTGGCAATTGTTACTAAGTATAAATGTCTGCCTTGAAAGATCTTAAATTATACAATGTATAAAACAGCATGATTTTAATCCAGTAGAAATATTGAATTGATATGAAAATATTAAACTATTTTATGGGACACATTAATGTTTAATAAAAAATTTTTTTGAACAAATAATTGTTTTCAGAATTCCTGACAAAGACTATTTCAGACTTGACATTTGAATCAATTACTTAAAAAGCTAAAAAAAAAAAAAAAAAAAAAAAAACTGCCGTCACTGTAAGGGTGACAATTTAAAAATACTGTTTTAAAATGTTAAAACAATTTTAAAATATTGTTTAGTAAAAAATGGAGAAAAGTGGTTTACTAAAAGATGAACCATCTTTTCTGGAGTTCATTCTAAAAAATTTAACACTTTTTTTTTAACCTTTTTAGTTTACTGAAGAATAATTATCTATGTGATAGACATCAGATTTCATAATCATATTTTGGCACTAAAAGGGAATTTAGCAATTTTGCATCTAGAGTAGGTCTGACACTATCCAAATCTTTCACTGGAAGTAGTTGCTCACATTCACTGCAAACGCAAAGCATCTTTCACGTTAAAAAATGCAAAGAATAGTTATCAAAGAAAATGAATAAAATCCATAGTGAGATAATTTTTTAGAAAATGATTGAAGTTTTAACCCAAGAAAGGACTCTTAGAGTGTCTTATAGCTTAGAATAAGAACATGTCAATCACGATTAAGCTTCTGGAATCGGAATCCCTTTGAAATGCAGCTGTTTCTTCTTTAATTGTGGCAGTGGACTCTGAAGAAAAGAAAGGTCCAGCCTTAAGGATGAGTAAGGAATACAAAATAGCTCAGGATTAGTTGTGGAGTTCAAAGGTCGCTAATTACACTAAGGAGTTCCCAGACACAGAGAAAACATTAAACAGGTCACCTACCAAACGGGAAACAGACTTTGTCTTCACAAATTATCCTGAAGTGACAGGTTTCTAGACAAAATCAAAAGCATCACAGTGTGCCCAGCTGATCTCAATGGGATGAAAACCTAAGTTAGTTTAGTTCTGTAGCACTATGTTAGAATGGAATGGCAACAGACGCCATCAGGTTCCCCAACACCTCACCACTTTTCCAGGACACCCTAGATTTTCCTCCACTTTCTAGAAATGTCATACTGAAGATCACTGATTTTTCTAACTGCTTATAAAGTTTTGCCTATGGGATTATTATATTAAATCTTTGTCTACCCACTAGATAAATGCCTCTTGCTTATCTTAGTGTATTTGGTAAACATTTATACAATCAAGATTCCAAATGACTCCATTATCATTAACTTATTAACATAAGTGAAATGTGAAGTTTTACTTGAGTTTAAGAGAGATCAAATAACTTATAGGGAATGATATCTTCTTTCAAAAGGAAAGTTTTTACTGCTGATTATGATTAAGCTAGAATAACAAGCTAAAGTCCTCGTCAGGCAGTTATTCTCTTTTCTTTGTTACTTGGGATGATTCTGAACAGAGAACCTTATGCCATGATAATGATTAGCAGAAAATGAGTTTATAATGACTAGCACTGACCTTAATTAAAAAATCATATTTCAAATCCTAAATTTATATGCACTATCCCTTTAAACTATCATGCTCTCTTTTGAGGAGTTAGGTTTTCTAAGCTTTCCCTTAGAAGACTCATTAAAAAACAGAACCCAAGATATAATTAAAATGAATATTAATCTTTAATGCATATATTTTTCTCATCTGTAAAAAGAAACTTGACATGAATAAAGTTTCAAGGTTCTTGAGATTTCATCTTTTCTTGAATGGTCACTTAAAGTCCAACTTGACAATGAACTGCTCTGAAAACAGAATATGACATATAATTGCAGAAGCACGTAGAGAATAAAGATGATGACTAGATGGTTTCTGAAGAAATCAAGAGCATGGTAAGAAAGTGAGAGTGACAGCTTTAAGGAGATATATACTACATGTGACTAAAATAAGCTTAAATGATACTCTCTACCCACAAAGTACCTTTTGAATTTTTACTTGAATTCATTCACTAATTTTAACTTAATAAAACACAGAAAGAGAAACATTATATCTAAATTTATCTTTAAAAAATTTGGCTGCAGACAGTAAACAATTACAAAACACTATGATCATCTTCTGAAGGTATCCCACACATCTTAATATGGCTACTGACATCCTAAGCAAAATGTCAATATGGCAGATTAACAAGCTTACTTAAAAACTAACTCTAGAACACAGATTACACACCTTAAATAGAATTATGCAGATTCTTTATTAGTCAGTAGGGTAGTTCTGATTAAGGAGAACAGGTTACTATTTAAAAAATTTTCCTTTTTCTCAGTTGGCTGCTTTTGAAGAGATGTAGCTGTTTCTAACAGAGTCTCTGGTATTCTATAACAACACGTTATACTAGGAACTTAGTATTTAGATATGGAAGAGAAAATAGCTTTTATCTTGCACATCATCTAGGACCCACTGGGAGTGGCTACCTGAATCTCCGAACTGAAAAAAAAGACTGATCCTTTATTCAAGGCTCAGTATAGAAAAGGAGCTGTAATTGATTAGCAATGTCTGCCACAGAAACATTAGGAAACGTGTGGCAGGGTGACCCAGAACGAGTCTAAAATGAGCCCAAGTGAATAATTACTTTTCTATGTTCTGAATTATACTGGCATAAAATCAAAGGGTAACAAAACTGGAGACATTAGCTTTCAAAACATCCCTTCAAACTCTATCAGACTACAAACACTAAATAAGAGTAGTTTTACAATGGAATCATTCAATGGTTTTTAACTCATAGGTTATATGAATCCACATTAAAAATATAAGATTATGATTTCCTTTAAACTGTTATCATTATAAAATCCAATTTAAACATGAAAATATTACAGTAATAATGATCCATATGTTACTGGAGCAGGGGCTTTAGAATTCCAGATGTAATAATCAGAAGAAATTAGTTTCCGGTCTAAAGAAAAGAAAAAGAAATTAATGAGAAGACTATTTTATCTTAGCAAAAATTCAATGAAAGCAAAGTTATGGTTTTTAGAAATTGTGAAATACAGTTATCCAAGGCAATACTTTGAATTATTCATTTTAATTTGACATTATCGAGGCTTTATTATAACTTTCACCGTTTTACAAATATGGACTCATTAAATATCTGAACAATCCATCTTTAATCTTGTATGAAATATCTCTCATTTATGCCGAATCTGCCAATTTTATCCTCACGTTTTCTTTAAAATCTTTTTCTTATGGACCATTATTCTGACTACAAAAACATTAAAAACTTTTCATTGGTTTCTCTTCAATAACCTTATCACCATGGCCCCGATTCAGGTCTTGCTATTCTTTACTCAAAATGTCAGAGATATAAAATAACACCCAACTTCGTAGCAACACTCTAAATAGTTTGCTTCACTGGTTTCTTATTACAGTTCTGATCAGTTTAAGCCTTTTAAAAAATAGCTTTGAAACTCTACAAAAATGGCCACCTATTTGAACTAAAGTTTTTTGATATGTAAAGTTGAGATAATAATGCTCATTTGCAGTTACACATGTAAATTCACACATACACACACACATAAATATCCAATTCAGCCTTTTCTTTCTTCTTCATGCCCTTCTTCATAATGAAAAGAATATAGACTATATTGTCTTTTTGTTTTCTTCAAAGTTTGAGAACTCGGTAATAATGAGAGGCAAGACAGCATACTGTTAAGTGGACAGGTTCCAGAGCCAGATTGCTTGACTGTTTGACTCCCAGTTCTGCCATTTGCTAGCTATGGGACCCTAATCTCTCAGTTCCATCAGTGACCTCATCTGTAAAATGGAGCTAACACTTACATAGGGTGCTGTTGAGGATTAATGAGGTAATATACATAAAACACTTAGAACTTTGCCTGGCATGTAGCAAGCAATAAATATTAGCCACTATTTAAATTAGTATTATTACTATTTTTAAACTAAATTGTATATTTTAAAAATAGATTTTATTGTCAAGATGACGGCAAAATAAAGGTCTTACATAATTGCACAAACTGACAGTCACATTTTGAAAGTAACAGAGGAAAGAAACGACGGGTCACAATATTAATTTAAAATGAGTTCTTTCTTTCAATATATTTTGTATTAAGAAGCAGGTATATTCCCATCATCTATCATGCTCTCTGGAAATTACTGCAATATGTTTAATTAACATAAATAAATTAAAATATTTTCCCATAGACAATCTAAACTATTGGTCTGTTTGCTTTCAGTCTCCCATACATACAACAAAAAATGATGTAATAGAAAACACAGGGTAAGCCTAGGGAAGTAAAGAATACTGATTTATTCTGGTTACGTTACACAGAAGTTATATTGTCATGCACAAGTAATTGCTTAGAATTCTGTAGTTCTGAGTTCTCTAAGTCTCTTGAAATGTTCAGGGAGAGTCCTTTCCTATTCTTCTTAGAATCCTAATCCTTAGTTTAAGAAATATTTATCTAACTATAATAACTGTGTGTATATTAGGATTCTTATCCACATACATAACAGCTTAATTCTCCTTAATGTTCTGCTTAAGTTTAGATAATTCTACCTCATTCTAGCTACTTTTTTGTTACATATTTCCATTTTATCTCAATTAAATAATTTTGATTCATTCATAAATTGCGTTTTGTCTCATATTTTCCTATGTTTCGTGTGTGTGTGTGCTTGTGTGTGTGTGTGTGTGTATACACATATAGATCCATACTTTACCAACCATTAAACATACTAAAGACAGGAAGCATCTTTTTTTATTGTCTTCCTATTGATAGAATAGAGAAGGTGCTAGATAATGCTTATTGATTGTAACATTTGCTAAAGATATTTAAAATTTTTAAATAAGAATCATCTCTAGTATCTACTAAATCTGTACTATACGCTAAGCATCATACTAAGTCAATATAATCTTATTTAAATCTCATAACAATACTAGGTAAATTGCACTATTATTTCCATTTTACAGACAAGAAAATTAAAACTTCAAGAAGTTCACTAACTTGTCCAAAGTTATACAGCTAATGAAATGGCTGAGCCAGGCTTAAGCTTTGCCTGTCCAACATCACAGTCTCTGTGAACCGTCTCTGAATAAAATAACCAGAGAAAAACAAATCTAATTTTATACTAAAGTTCACCTCTATCCCAATCTTTGCTCAGTCAGATCACTTTATAAACAAGAGAAGGCAGAGGGCAGTGTAAAGTATACAAACTGTTATATGGGGTAGGATCAGCCCAGAATTTTATAAATTGGGCTTATTCTCCAATGTCTAAGTTCTGTTACATTCAAATTTTACCTTAGCTAATAACTCCAAACACCATTTTAATTCCCTTAAGTTAGTTTGAATCTGTATAACTTACATGCACTTATTTTTGGTTTTCCTGATGCAAAAACTTGAACTGAATGCTGATCTGCATAACACCCAGTGAGTGTGTAATCCAAGATCCTAAAATGAAGCTAGAAAGGAGAGAGAAATGTACCAAATTAAGGTGATTATTTTGTAAAAAGGATGGTTACATTTTTTCCCTTGACCCAATTTTAGGGAATTTATTTTACACAGTTCACAAAATAAAAACTGTAAGTATTAAACTTGAATTGTGTGTGCATGTGTATGTGTATGCACATGTATGTGCATGCACATGTGTATACAAACACACACACACAAATTTCTTTTTCCCTTTGCATTAGGGCCATTTCTTTGTAAGGCTGTCATAATGAAGTACTTAACACATAATATGCACTTCACTAACAGCTCTAATCCATACTCTAAGGTATGCTGAGTGAACTGAGGTTCAAAGATGCAAGGAACCGGCATCCCAGCATGTAGGTAGCAGAACTGGCATTTGAACTCACACCTCACCGACTCCAAAAGCTGGTGCTGTCTCCCCCTATGCTGCTGTCTTGTATACTGTATATTTTCTTCTATCCCTAGGGCTATGTGGTTATGATATATTCTAGGTCATAAGTCTTTTACAGAGTAAAAGTATACACCTTCTAGCAAAATAAAATGTAATTACAAAAACAGGAACATCAGTTTAGCTTGTGTTTAAGGGGAATGAGCTGCTCTACTTAATTTTCCAGAAGGGTGAAATTTAACTTTTATAGAACTAAGCTTAGGAATTACCTTTTCCCTCACCTAGAAAATCTTTCTAAAACATATTCCATAATTCCTGGATTTCATTGACAATGAGAGGCTATCACTACAAATGACAATTATCATACTGTGCTGTAAGACAGTGAATCATTAGTATCTTCTCTGAAGACATAGTACCAGGGTGCCTCTAAGTTACAATGACATTCACATGGCCTATGAAAAAATCTGTTTCATGGAGCTCCAATTCTCCTTTGCTGTGATTCTCCTCATCTCTGCTGCTAAATGCTCCAGATTTTTGCAGTATCCTGATACCTTTTTATATATTTTTCTCCTATCTCTATTCCCTGCAAATTTCTCCCATTTCCTAACTTTCTCCATTAATTACCAAACTAACTGATCACATGCCTAAGATGTGATTTAGAATGTAATGCAAGTTTCAGATCTTCTCAGCAATTTTTTTCATTTGCAACTCAAATGATCTCCGATAATAAAGGGCTTTTGCTTGCTTTTTTGGTATAATTCTGAATGCTAGAAGTTATGACAAGACTGACTTCCATATCACTAAGATATTGTAAAACACACTTAGATCATTCAGTGAACACAAATATGTACTACATGCTTTCAATGTAAGTGCGCAACTGGTTAGTGATGGGAATGAATAGAAAAATCATAATTCCTTTGAAGGACATACAATGTGTGGTAACATTCCACATTTTCTGAAAGGTATCTGAAGTAGGAATTTTTATAATAATCCTTCAAACAAAGCTTCTGGACATAGGTAAAGCCAAGATAAAAGAAATGAATTGTCACCAGAATACTCTGACTTTACTACTTCACCTAATCTCCTGTATTTTTCGTCTTTGATTTCTTTACTCCATTTTATTTAGGTTTTCCTGCTACCTTTCTAATCACTCCTTCAATTTCCTCATTTGTTCTTCTGAATCTTCCTGTATTATCTTACCTTTTTCTGATCTTACTTATTTCCACTGCCTCAATTATTTCTTCTCTGTGTATAATTCCTAAATCCTTGTATACAGCTGAGCCTTCCTCTTAAGAATCAAGCTTTAGATTTTTAGCTATCCACTGAACATTTACAATGGGCTATGTTGCTATTACCAGCAAGAAATATGATATAAAACCCATTCCTTCCCAATTTTCTCCATATCAATATTTTATAAGTATGTTCATCCATTCAGCAAATATTTATGTGCTAGGTCCTGGATTAGACATTTGGAATAAAACAATGAATGAATGAATTCACGTCTCTATCCTGTTAAAAAGCATCAAGTTTGGTTTAAGTTCCATATTATTTTGAACAATACCATCTTTGAACAATACCATTTCTTGTGTCTGTATTTAATTAGTGGTCAAGGTTTTACTTTTATCATGGCTTTTACAGCAGTCCTTTCATTTTTCTCTCTTCCTTTCTCGTTCTGTTGACACTACACTAACTCAGCATTATTAACTTATTATAATATTAACTTTCATATGGAATATTAATATAGAATGGCTTGTCTCTAGATTTTTTACTTACCTTCCTTACAACCATTCCACGTCAACATTCATGAGGTATCACTTTGAAAGACTACCCCCTTATTTAAAAAAATACACCATCAGCCAAAGGAATAAAAGATTCAAACCGTCTATAATTTGAATCTAAATTATATATCCAGTCTCATTATAGTACTACTATTTTTAGCACTGGTTTCTAAGCATGCCTTATCTTCACTCTTCTAAGTAATTTCTTTACCTAAACAAATGTTAGTCAACCTTCAAGTCTTCATATTCATGCATATCTAGGCCTCAGAGTTTGGCTAAAACTTCACCTCCACTATAAAGCTTTCCACAACAACTTCAGCTGTATATAGCAGTTTTTTCTTGAAATACCAAAGCTGTTAGCACTGATAAATAGTTGACATGCAACACTGAAAAATTCCTGGAGGGCAAGGACCACATCTTTTATTTTTTTTGTATATAAATCTCCATTTTTTTTTTTTTTTTTTTTTGAGACAGTCTTACTCTGTCACCCAGGCCAAAATGCAGTGGCACAATCATGGCTAACTGCAGCCTCGAACTCCCCAGGCTCAGGTGATTCTCTTATCTGAGCCTCCCAAAAATCTGTGATTAGTGGTGTGCACCACCATGCCCAGCTAATTTTTCTATTTTTTGTAAAGGCAGGGTCTCACGATGTTGGCCAGGCTGGTTTTAAAACTCCTAGGCTCAAGCGACCCACCCACCTTGGCCTCCCAAAGTGCTGGGATTACAGGTGAGAGCCAACATGCCTGGCCCAAATCTCAAATTTGATAACCGAGAGCTGAGTACAATTAGGTTAAGTTAGGGTATTTAGGTTAACTGCCTTTTTTTAAAAACAAAAACCAAAAAACCCTTTTTAAAAAGAGACCTGGTCTCACTGTGCTGTCCAGGTTGCAGTGCAGTGGCACAATTTAGCTCACTGTAACCTTGAACTCCTGGGCTTCAGCGACCCTCCTACCTCATTCTCCCCAATAGCTGGGACTACAGACACCCACCACCATGCCTGGCTCCTTAAAATGTTCAAGTATTAAGTGAAGTAGAATGATTAATACTAAACAACAACAACAAATATCAAACAAAAATCCAAAACAGAACTTAGCCCAGACAAAAAGAACAGAATTCTAAAATAACTGGTGGAAAATATAAAGAATCAACTAGAAATATGCAAGTTAGAAACAAAGGAAGGGGCTCTACTGTAGTGAGCCATATAAATATGTTTACCTTTAAATATGCTGTTTCTCCAATACAAATTGGGTCAAATGGCTGCTTCTCATGGCTCTTGGCTCCAAAAGTTACAGTTCCAGAAAGACTAATTTCCATTGATTTTGGGAACTTCTGGCCTAAAACACAAATATATCAATCAACTATTCTAAATTAAGTAGATTCTACAGTAAATGATAAGAAAAAAAATCAATAAACAAAACTTGCTCACCAATAATCCAGATCAATAAGCTTTTCTCTCGAAATACTTCGAGCTGGCCAAAACTAGTTTTGTATTCCAAATGTGTAATTGGACCTCTTTAAAAAGAAAAGGACAAAATAGAGAAAGATCACAGATATAACATTTTTAAGAGATTTAAGTCAAACGTGGCCACTGTTACTTAATACAAGGACATCATAAAAGCAGATTTGTATTTAAGTTTGCCGAATAGAACAAATAACGAATATTAAATCTTGAAAAACACCAAAACCCACATAAATATTTTTGGTGATGATATGTATTTCATTATTAATCCTTAAGACAACTATGAAATCATATGAAATGTATTAACATAGTCACATGGGTTGTTAAAACATTAAAACTATGATTTTACTATACATGTAGATATACTTTGACAAAAAAACTATGCTGCAGAATAAATTTAAAAGTAGAACTGATACGAGAGTAATATTATAATTGGCTTATTCACCAGATGTTGACAGTTTGGTTTGACTTGTATACAGAAAAATTGCTAGAAATAAAGCCAGTAGAAAAATCATCCCTGAGGAAGCTACAATGGCTTAAGGGTATAATTTACTAGGAAGTTTAACTAGAAAGATAAAGACATATTTAAAAGTAAACAGATTATTTTTATGACTGTATCATGAACATCAGCATTCATTTGAATAAAATAAAATTCTTTAGCCCTTAAAAATAAGGTAAAAGACAAAGACAATGTATTATGGGGCAGTGGGACTGTATTAAGGAAGGCAGAAATTATGGCAGTATGTATTTTATTCCTACCTATTGAAAAAAGGTATATGAGCTTCACAGAATTCAAAATTATTTTTCACACTTTCATGAAGTTTTAAATTAACAGTTATTCTTAGTTGTACTTCTTCCTCCTTCATTTGATAGAAACCCAAAATTGGTGGGACAGGGACCTAAAAAGAAACATAAATGTCTATATAATTCTCAGGTTAAGGGGTCTAAAACACCAAAAGTAACTGAGAAAAGAGTTACTTTTAATGACTTAGAGGTTATTCCAAGTTGTTTTGGTAACAGCAATGATGAATCTATATTCGTTATAAGGATAAGGATTCTTCTATCTCTTTGTTTTCAGAGATGAGAAAACTGCTTTACAAAAATGTCCAATGCATTCTTGTTCCTATACTTGCTCGTCCAGGCTCCCATCTCCATGTTCTCTGACCTGCAGCATAGGACATGCAGTAGGCATACTGATCACTGCCAACCTGCCCACAGCTCCTGTTGCTCCAACGGAATCCCGTTAAGTTCTCCAATCCCCTAGTTCAGCAGTAACTTACTTGGTTGGTCATGAATAACGGACTAAAGGGGAAACAACTTGTAGCCTAGGGTGAGCCAATCACGACTTCTGGTGCGTTTGAAGTAAGACACAGAAAGACTACTTTTCCAGTGCAAGCCCTAGAGCTGTAAGGTCATGTGTAAGCAGAGAAAGCCAGCTGGAAGAGAAGACTGAGAAGTGGAGATGTGACAGGGTGAACTCTGAGTACAGAGTGGTATTGATTTTAATTTTCTGGTTCTAGTCCCATTAGAAGTGGGTCTGCTTCGGCTGGGCGCGGTGGCTCACGCCTGTAATCCCAGCACTTTGGGAGGCCGAGGCGGGTGGATCACGAGGTCAAGAGATCGAGACCATCCTGGTCAACATGGTGAAACCCCGTTTCTACTAAAAATACAAAAATTAGCTGGGCATGGTGGCACGTGCCTGTAGTCCCAGCTACTCGGGAGGCTGAGGCAGGAGAATTGCTTGAAC
>PVKV010007922.1:0-30137 GCA_004027835.1 Alouatta palliata | reverse complement strand
CTCTGTCTCAAAAAAAAAAAAAAAAAAAAAAGTGGGTCTGCTTCTTTTCTTATCCTTAAATGGCAGTGAGATTGCCTATTGCAGTCTCAAAATAAATTCGCTCTACTTAAGCTAGCTTGAGTAGGTTTTTCTAACCTACTCATTCACAACTAGGACAAGAGATAAATGGTATAGTAGAAAAGAGGTTTGGGAGTCTGAAAAATCTGGGTTCAAATCCAGGTAGTGACATTTATTAATTTTATGACCTGGTGCAAGTCATTTCACTTCAAGACTCTCTTCAGCTGTAAAATGGGAATAATGTCTACTCTAAAGACTATTAACAGTACTAGAGAAAATACTTGTAAAGTGCTGAGGACAATGTCTGCCACAGAAGCAGTTATTCAATAAACAATAAATAGCTATTAATAATAATAATATATATCTGTAATTCAGGTTGCCTGCAATGAGAGGTCTTTTATGTTCATGGTTAAAACCATGACTAAATCATATGAAAATCTATCCCATGACCATGAACTCCTTTTTAGGGAACATTAAAAAAAAAATCAATTATTTTGAAAGCCAGTTACAAACAGTTACAGACACCAAAGAGGTAGCTTATTCAAAGAAGTGAATCTTCAACTTATTTTTTTTTTTTTTTTGAGACAGTCTCACTCTGTCACCCAGGCTGGAGTGCAGTTGTGTGATCTCTGCTCACTGCATCCACTGCCTCCCAGGTTCAAGCAATTCTCTTGCCTCGGCTGCCTGAGTAGCTGGAATTACAGGTGCGTAACATCATGCCTGGCTAATTTTTTTGTATTTTTAGTAGAGACAGGATTTCACCATGTTGGTCAGACTGGTCTCAAACTCCTGACCTCAAGTGATCCACCAGCCTCAGGCTCACAAAGTGCTGGAATTACAGGCATGAGCCACTGCACCCAGCCTGAATCTTCATCTTCGTCCAACAACTATTGTCTGATAAATAGAACTTTTTGTAAGTTCTCATAACCAAGAGTATGAATTATTTACTTATCAAGAGTATTTATGAATATAAAGATTAGTAAACTCTCAATGATTCTAAGGTTATTTACCTGGGAAGTGTAGTAGCATAAGTTGAATGACTCTAAAGGTGGAGTGAATGGAAATTTGTAAGGCCCACTAAATGCAGAGTCATCCATTGCATCAATGCTACTAGAAGTCAGAATTGCAGAGTCAAGAGAAGTTACACAAGGATGAACTAGAATATCCTGAAGTGGAGATCCATTGGTGGGGAGACTCAAGCTGATGGTAACATTTGGCATGATTCCTTCCAAATCACACTGAAATGCAATCAGAAAGATTATCACCAAAATCTTAGAAGCAAATGTTTGAGGCTTTTCTAAATTTATCAGTCATTTTCCCCAATTTAATTCACTTTTCTCTAGGTATTGTTTTCTTTGCTTTCTGTGTTCTTATTAATGGTTTTATCATGTTCTCAGACACCCAAGCCACAGATCAGGAGAGCGCCCTCATGTACTCCTTTGCTTATCTCTAAAACTCTGTTACGAAGATAATTTAAATCTTCTGACTTCTCTCCATTCCTGTTGAACCACATTGACATAGGCCCTTACAATTTCTGCCATAGCCCTCTAAATATTTCGGGACTTGCTTTCCCTTAGTCAGTCCTCTAATCCTCCATCAATGCCAGAGCTATCTTAACAAAACACAATTTTTATTATATTTTTTCCATGATCAAATCCTTTCAGTGATTCTATTTCAATTCTGTATTACTTGTAAAGCCTTTCATTGTGTAGCTTTCACTTACCTCCTTATTTCCCTTCAACTTTGATTTTAAGTGCTGGGGACATGTGCAGGTGTGTCACATAGGTAAACGTGTGCCATGGTGTTTTGCTGCACAGATCATCCTATCACCTAGGTATTAAACCCAGAATCCATTTGTTATTCTTCCTGATGCTCTCCCTCTCCCAGCCCCCACAACTGACAGGCCCCAGTGTGGTTGTTCCCCCCTTGTGACCATGTGTTCTCGTTATTTGGCTCTTACTTATAAGTGACAACATGAGGTGTTTGGTTTTCTGTTCCTGCACTAGTTTGCTGAGTATAACGACTTCCAACTCCATCCATGTCCATGCAAAGGACATGATCTTGTTCCTTTTTATGGCTGCATAGTATTCCACGGTGCATATGTAACACATTTTCTTTATCCAGTCTATCACTGATGGGCACTTATGTTGATTCCATGTCTTTACTATTGTGAATAGTGCTGCAATGAACATACATGGGTATGTATCTTTATAACAGAATGATTTCTATTCCTTTGAGTATATACCCACTAATGGAATAACTGGGTCAAATGGTATTTCTGCCTCTATGTGTTTAAGGAATCACGTCTTCCCCAATGGTTAAACTAATTTACACTCCTACCAATACTGTAAAAGTGTTTCCTTTTCTCTGCAATTTTGCTGGCGTCCGTTGTTTTTTAACTTTTTAATAGCCATTCTGACTGGTGTGGGATGGTATCTCATTGTGGTTTTGATTTGCATTTCTTGAATGATCAGTGTTATTGAGCTTTTTTTCATGTTTGTTAGCTGCATGGATGTCTTCTTTTAAGAAGTGTCTGTTCATACCTTTTGCCCACTTTTTAATGCTTTTTTTTCATCTACCTCCTTAATCATTTTCTACTGTGAAAATCACATGTAGTCATATTGGATTCTTGCATTTCTCTAACTAAATCATACTGTCTTATACTTCCATATGCACCTTTGCATGTGCTATTCCTTCTACCTGCAATGTTCTTTTCTCCCTGTAAATGCTTTCGTTCTGCAGGTCTTAGTTCATCTGATGCTTTGTGGGAAGCCTTACATTCTGTATCACCTCTACAGCCTACCTTTGCTATGTAGAGAAGCCCAGAATCTTCTTCCCTATGTAGTGTGGTTTAGTTTGCCAGTGAGAGATACTTATGAGAGATTCACAAGGGAAAAGAAAAAAAGGAAGTAATTATTCTGGAAAGGTCTTTAAAACCAGGTAAGATAGCTTCTCACACCTGTCCTTGACCTTCTACTTTGAGGCCAAAGTGGCCAGATGCTGCACTTCTGTAGGCATTTGTTTGAATTTCCACTGTGAGATTGTAACAGAAATTTTTCAGACTTCTTTGTGAACTTTTGCTCCTCCAGTCTCCAGACTGAAGTCTTTAGTGACTGTTTCTGAAAGGCTACAACTAGAGGATAAACGACTTATTGCCTCAGTGTCTCTTGAATAAACCCTAATTTCTATATTAAACATCTTTAGTCCCATAAATCTTACAGTGGCTTTTTCTGGCCCAACCAGACTGACACACTTCACTTGCATTTGTGTAGGTAGTCAGGGTCTTTGTACCTCAACTCTATCTTGAAATTCACCTCTATTAAAGCCTAAATCAAACTAACCAACTGAGCCCTATAAAAATTATTGATATCTTCTGTTTCACCAGAACTGCACAATATTTTAAGAGTTAGTGAACTCTGAAAGCATAACACTTAGCTCCAAATGCACTATCATATATATAGATTGCACCATACATTAACTGTCCACTATCTACAGGTATCTGTGTCCATTTCTCTCTTCAAGCTTTAAATTCTCTGAAAGCAAGACTCTTTACTTCTTAGTCTCTCTAGTGCCTGACACATTTCTATGCATAGGACAATAATAAAAAACATTTGCTGAGTGGCTATCTTTTTCTGATTTCTAATATGAAACGTTTCACCTTTTAATGTTTTATCTACTCTTCAACATGTGTGGGAATTCACTATGTATCTGCTATACAAAGTAGTACTTACAGAGCAGGCAGGCATTATGAACAGTACCATATACAATAGGTGTCTTTTTAAGGTCTGTCAGTGACAATTACAATAATGTCAGTCACTTTAAAAATAAATATGCCAAATAATCTTACTTTATGTGTTTTTTTTTTTTTTTTTTTTTTTTAGACAGAGTCTCAGTCTGTCACCCAGGCTAGAGTGCAATGGTGCCATCTCAGCTCACTGCAACCTCCGCTTCCCGGGCTCAGCCTCCCGAGTAGCTGGGATTACAGGTGCATGCTGCCACACCCGGCTGATTGTTTTTTGTATTTTTAGTAGAGATGGGGTTTCACCGTGTTCACCACGCTTGTCTCAAACTACTGAGCTCAGGCAAACCAACTGCCTCGGCCTCCCAAAGTGCTAGGATTACAGGCATGAGTCACCACGCCCGGCCTAATAATCTTACTTTAAGACTTAAAAAAATATTTTAGGGTTTCAACTTTTAAACCATCTGCTGTTCTCTATATGTGAACTAATAAAAATAAACAAAAAGTAATGTTCTTTTTGATAGATATTTATGGAGATAAAATAAGCAAACATCAACAGTAAATACCATTAAAATTTCAAAATATTCAGTTTATACTTAGTAAATTAATCTCTTAACGTTCTTAAAGGGTCAGAGAAACATCAACCATCATGGAACCTGTCAATGAATCTATCTGGGCACTTAAAATGCCAGATCATCAGTCATTTACTATAGGATGAGAACATTCATTCTAGAAGGAATTGTTGTACTATCCTTTAAACCAATCTGGCACATGTAAACCCAAACTTTAAAAGTAGAAGTTGTTTTTTAAAAAAAGGCACCTAAGAGTTTATCTCATTTTAAAAATTAGAAGATTCACAAAATTGTGTGACTTTCTAAAGATGTAGAGAAAATTAGTGGTAGAGTGAGGTCTAGAACTTTGGCCCACTGGCCTTTGGCTCACCAGGTTTTCTACCAGAGTAGGATAAAATGAAGATGATTATTTCCATTTACAGTAGGCTTCACAATAAAGTTCCTTTAAATAGTAAGCTCCTGAACTACTTAAAGAATGTTTGGCTAACAGTTATACTATGTACATACAATCTTAAAGAAACATTTAATATATAGGTTAAGGTATATCCCCATTTTTTTCTCCCCTTAAGAACATTTTTTAAACAAGAAAGTTGTCCATCATGATAATCGGTATGAGGACTAAGAGTAGGAACCAATCTGAAATTCTCCTAAGAGTAAACTAGGGTCAATCTATCAATGAAAAGAGACATTAAATGCCATGATATTAATTAGCATTCCATCATATATAACATATTCCCTGTTTATTGCTACAGAATGAAAAAAACAGAAATGATGAATTTTTCTATTGTCTTTTTTTGAGAGTCTAGCTCTCTCACCCAGGCTAGAGTACAGTGGCATAATCTTGGCTCACTACAACCTCCATCTCCCAGGTTCAAGTGATTTTCATGCCTCAGCTGGGATTACAGGCGTGCTCCACCACGCTTGGCTAATTTTTGTATTGTTAGTAGAGACGGGGTTTCACCATGTTGGCTACGTTGGTCTTGAATTCCTGGCCTCAAGTGATCCAACTCGCCTTGACCTCCCAAAGTGCTGGGATTACAGGAGTGAGCCACTGTGCCGGGCCCTATTTGTCTATTCTCATTTCACTGAACTTATGAGAAAAAAGATTCAACTACTTTAAAATTTAAGAATGACATCATCCATGAACACCTCAATTTTGGAGCCATTTACAATAGTTATTTCTAATAAAGTGAATAACTGGAGTGTATTTTTGACCATGATAAATGTGAGTTTAAAACAGACAAAAAAACTTTTAGGTAATTTTAACATTAAACAGGAACATAAAAGATAGACCCAATTTTTGTGTCAGGACTATTCTAATTCTCTGCTTTTGAAATCTAGTTTTATTGATAAGATTTATATATAGCCACACAACATTAAATTTGACATATAAAAAGTATACGTAACTGCAGAGAATAAAGGAAGATAGAAAAGGAAAGAAATGAGAATACTATTAATATAAACTTCTAGAAAGTTTACTTGGAAGATTTTATTTTTGATCATTATTCAACAGGGCATTAATTACTGCTAACTGTATTGTTATTTTCATTGTCTTCTCCTATTTTCTATTTCTACAGAGAACCCTATATTAACCTAACGACTTGTTTAAATAAAATAAGAGCTGTTCAACATGATT
The DNA here is from genome assembly GCA_004027835.1 of Alouatta palliata. Lineage (NCBI taxonomy): Eukaryota > Metazoa > Chordata > Mammalia > Primates > Atelidae > Alouatta > Alouatta palliata. The sequence goes on along the minus strand of PVKV010007922.1, from coordinate 24,133 downwards.
TTAGATATCATGCCAGAGATGTCAATTTCACCCTTCTAAAGATAATGAAAAATAGGTGTGGTGACTTTAAAATATGTTCTGAAGTTATTTGACACTACTCTTTTCATAGATGGAGCCTAATTCCATGCCCCTTGAATATGGAGCACTTAATGACTTGCTTCTAACGAACAGAAAGCAGCGGAAATGATATTACATAATCTCCCAGGCTAGGTAATAAAAAGAATAGCTTCTGCCTGCCTATCTCTCTGTCTCTCTCTCAGATCATCTGGTCTGAGGGAAGCCAATCACCAAGTGTGAGGACACTTAAGCAGCCAGTTGAGAAGTCCATATGGAAAGCAACTAAGGCCTTCTTCCAATAACTAGGACCAATTTGGTTAGCCATGTGAGTGAGTCATCTTGCAAGCAGATCTTCCAGCCTCAGTCAGACCTTCAGATGACTATGGCCTCAACTGAAAACTTGACTGCAACTTCATGAGTGATGCTACACTGAAAGTTTCCAGCTAAACTAATCCCCACAGAAACTACGAAAATAATAAATGTCTATTTTGGGGATAGTGAGACAATTCATTACACAGTCACAGATAACTAATATAATTGGTAAGGAATATAAAAAGTAACATTATAAAATTCTATATCACTCTGCCATTTAACAACTGCTGCTTAAGATAAAAATAAAATGTTATTTAAAATACAACTAGCACATTTTACTTTTGTCCATACGTTAAATAAAATGATAAAGCAAATGCCAGAGAAAAATCTCACCTTGCAAGTCACTGTTCCAACAACTTGCCATGTATCTGCTATACCCTGTTTATCATATTGCATGGATTTTATTTTCTCAGTGACAGAAATAGAAACTTGTGGTTTTCCTTTGTACGTTCCAGGTTTCCAAGCTGGCTGTTTCTGTGGCTGAGTCACAGATGCAAAACTGGTATTATCTAATGAATTCTGTAAGTTGGCATCTAATACAGTACCAAATGGACAGGCCTGCAGAAGCAAGTCAGGCAACTGGCTCAATTTTGTATTTAGCTCATTGCCATTTTTTTGACTCAAATAAAGAAAATCCTGTATCCCAAAAAGAAGTTCAAAGCCTTGTGAAACTCCACTAACACTAATTAATGGTGGACGAGGGGACAGAGTTTGTTCAACTAGTGGAACACAAGCATATATCATGTCATTCTTCAGAAAGGCAACAACTGGCCAGAGTTCTTCACCTCCTACCAGGAGTCCATAGATGGATGTTTTATTGATGCGTGAACAGCTATCACGACTCTCCACGAAGTCCTTATCATCATCCAACAATCTAAGTTCAAAGAGCAGTGCTTTAAGAAAGGGACCATCTTCAGGAATAGGCACATAACTTGCTCCATTGAAGACTCTGGCTCGTTTTTCAACAGTTGGATACCGTCTACATTATGGAAACAGAAACATTATAAATAATTCTTCCAAGTGAAATCAAGATGAAAGAATTTTTTAAAACTCCCAAATATAAGAGCAACTGAAATAACAATAAAATACACAAGAAACAAATATATATACACATCCACAAAAGCCAACAACCAAAGATTAAGTGACTACTAGAGTAATTGTTTCATACTTGGTATATAATCTATTACTGAAAATGCTTAATTTAGTTTAAAGTTTAAGTACAGTACATGATTCTAATTCAAAATCCTTGTCTCTCAGCCACTCAGATTCCATCTTGGTCAGCAAGGAGCATGTACTTGAACCATTTTAGGCACCTATAAGATTTTTTTTTCTTTTGATTCTATCTTGGATAGAGCAGGACTAACAAAGTGGTTCAATTTAACCCTCCACAATTTTGGATTCATTAGTTGAGATGGTACAATTTTAAAAGGAATGTTCTATTCTACTCAATCTACAGTGAATGACAGGTACCTTGTGTCTTCTTGCCAATCCCTATAAAAACTTGAAAGATTATTTTAGTAATTATTGTTTATTTCTATGACCCTGGAAAAAAATTCTAGCAATAAAAAAGAATAAAATCAGAATGTTTTTGCATGTTCTGAGTTGAATGGTAAGCAGTTACTAATTTATCTTTTCTTTGGCTAGAAACGGAATAGAAGATGCTTTTGCTCATTTATAGAAATCTGTTAAATCACAGTTTCTTAGTTCCAACACATGTACTTTGCCTTATTCTTTCTCCCTCTACTCAAAGTCTAGAATAATGTCATTTTTATCAGCTATTAACTTTTGAGTAAATCACTTAACTTCCCTTAGTCTATTTTCTTGCTTGTAAAATAAAGAGGTAGCAACAAATCAGCAGTTTTTACCAAGAATCAAAAACATACCTGGCTAAAACAGTTTTTTACTAATAAAATATTGATGTTTACTAATATTTTAAAAAAACATAAATAAGAACGTATTCAAAGTTATCCATATGTAGGCTGGGTGCAGTAGCTCACTCCTGTAATCCCAGCACTTCGGGAGGCCCAGGTGGGCAGATCACTTGAGGCCAGGAGTTTGAGACCAGCCTGGCCAACACGGTGAAACCCTGTCTTTACTAAAAATGCAAAAATTAGCTGGGTGTGGTGGTGCATGCCTGAGATCCCAGCTACTTGGGAGGCTGAAGCAGGAGAATCTTGAACCCTGGAGGCTGCAGTGAGCCGAGATCATGCCACTGCACTCCAGACTGGGAGACAGAGTGGGACTCCATCTCAAAACACACACACACACACACACACACACACACACACACACACACACAGCCTCACCAAAAACAAACAAACAAAAAAACCAACCAATCAACCAACCAAACAAAAAACCCCCCAAAGAACAAAGTTATTCATGTGTAGGTAAATCTCACCTACATTCTGATGCATTTTCTTGATTGAGAAAGAGGAAGCATTAGTTAGCCCACCAGTAATGGCATAGCAAGTATATGCCATTTTTTTCTCTAAGTCTCTGTATATGAGCAGTAGAGATCTGTGGATAAAACTCTAGTCCAATCTCTTACTATCTAGTTTTCTAGAGAATAATTAAAGTTCTTAAGTATAAAAATTTCACCACTGACTGGGACCTTATACAATACCCTAATATGTGTTAAATAAATATTTTGTTGGATGACTCAACCTATCATTTCAAATTTATTATATGCTTTTTCTAAAACAGAACTCTACGCTTAAATGTCCCTACAACTATGGGGTATGATACGAACCTATGTCAGATGTAAGCTGATGCTATTACTATCTGGACAGAAAACCTTTAAACCAGAATCTGAACCAAGTTTTGTTATGGGAAATAAGTACTTAGATAGAGGAAAGATCATTTGCCTTCTTAAATCTTTTTTTCTTTTTTTTTTTTTGGAGACAGAGTTTTGCTCTTGTTGCCCAGTCTGGAGTGCAATGGCGCGATCTTGGCTCACCTCAACCTCGGCCTCCTGGGTTTAAGTGATTCTCCTGCCTCAGCCTCCCAAGTAGCTGGGATTACAGACATGTGCCACCATGTCCAACTAATTTTGTATTTTTAGTAGAGACGCAGTTTCTCCATGTTGGTTAGGTTGGTCTCAAACTCCTGACCTCAGGTGATCTGCCTACCTCAGCCTTCCAAAGTGTCGGGATTACAGGCGTGAGCCGCCACGCCCAGCCTTAAATTTTAAATACTGGCCACTTCCCTTTGGCATATATGTGGATGATGTGTCAGTGCCTATCTATTTAGCCCTAACACCAGTCCCAAGAGGTCAGAAAACTGAAAATATAATGAAATTTAACTAATTCATTCAATGATACAGAATTAAATTATTTGAACCAACTTGCTACCTCCATAGACATGTTGAAAAGCCCATCCAAACATATCTGACTTTTTATTCTGAAATAATGGCCTCAGCACAGTGGAAAAATATTCTGAAAACTAGGATTTAAGAAACTTATTTTTTTAAGCAGTAAAAAGGTCACCTCTCTGAGATATTAAGATAAGCTACAAAGCAACAGATATGGTATTGACACAAGACAGAGTAGAACTCAGACAGACCAACATTTATATGAGGGGACATAATTAACATTACCAATAGCCCCACAAATTAATGAAGAAATGACATACTGCTTAAAAGATAATGTCAGAAAAACTGGCCCACAGTACAGAGAGAAACAAAATGGGATTCCTACTTAACACCATAACCAAAGATGGACCACATATAGGTTAAAAACCTAAAGGTAACACATGAAATTATAAAGCTAAGAGAAGATAATGTAGGAAGATATTTTTGGGAAATAGGGATATGGAAAAACTTCAACAAATTCCCAAAAGTCATTAACTATTCTGATTGCGTCAAAATTCGTGATTTCTGTTTAACCAAGTGCAACATAAAGTTAATTGACAATGGCAAATTAAAGAAAATATCTGGTTTGGGCCCACCCAGGGATGCCAAAAAAACAAAACAAAACAAAACCAAACAGAAAATATCTGTGCTATCTAAAAATGACATATGACTAATACCAAGAATATAAAACAAACTCCTACAAATTCACAGGAAAAAAACAAGCAACTTTCAAAGAAAAAAAAGGACAAGATGTGCACAGGTAATTCACAGTGGAGGAAACGTAAAGGACTAACAATAATTACTACATATAGAAATGGAAACGAATATAAGATGTCCTTTATTGGCAAAAATTAAATGCTAGGAAAGAATGGAGATATAGGAACCCCTTCTTGCTCCCAGTGAGTGTGTAGGTGGCTGAAAGCATTCTGTGGAGCAGATTATTTGGCAGTATTTAATCAAAATCGGCATAGACATGGAAAGGGATGGGTAAAATCTGAAGGATGTGAACCATGGAGTACTACAGAGCAAGAAGAAACAATGGCCTAATCTGCACTGTCCAACGTAGTACAACTAGCCACATGTGGCTATTAAAGGTAAATAAAAATTAATTAACTTTACTAAAAGTTAACAATTGAGTTCCTCCGTTATGCTAGCTACAGTTCAAAAGCTCAACAGTTACTTGTGGCTAGTGGCTGCAGTGTTAGCCTGTACAGATTAAGAACATTTGTCCTTTCCAACATCATAGAGCATACGACATGCTGCTCTAGATGAACACAAAGTATCACGGATGTTTCTTTAAAATAATACTGAGAATTCTGACAAACTTAACATTAGGAAGTGAAGTCTAAAGCACATTTAATGATGTAATCTGTAAGATGTATACAATGAAAAACGGTAACATTGAACATGTAAGAGTTAACCTGTGAGGGGAAAGGGAACAGCAGTTAGAAATAGGTAACCAAAGGGAATGTAGGTAAAATGAGAGATACTATGGATGGACTGATGGGCCTGATAAAACCATGGACTAAGGAATGTTAATCTCCTGTATTTGAGGTCCAACAAGAAATGTTGGGGTTAGGGTTAGCCAGAAATCCTGGGGGAAAACAGTAAACTCCAACTTCGATGCCCTTAGGAACAAAAACTTTTTAGGTTGCAAAGAAGGAATTTTTCATATCTTTACTGCCAACCAATTTTCAATTAAATTACAATCATTTTTTTTGCCTCAATTTCAATTCTACTATGCTAATACTTCACTACAAGCTTTCTTCAGGGAAGAACGAATTGGACAAAAAAGAACTATCAATGGCCAGAGAGTAAAAGGTGAAATAGATTACTCGATTGCCACCAACATTTTACAATTAGATATTGTACAGTTCTCTTAACAGAGCTATTCTGATTACACAGGGCAAATTCTAAAAGTGGGTCCAGGTCAACTTAACACAATCTACGAAAAAAATGAATACAATTAATTTTTTGTGTTTCTATTTTCTTCAACAATTAGTAACTGCAAACTGATGATTTCTACCAAATGACACATATTAACAAGATAAAAATAAAAGTCTGGTATAACTTATCACGGATTTATCAGTAGAGCAAGTTAAAAAGTTCTAGAATGATTTTTTCAATGCAAGTTGAAACATCTGAAACATGTTTAGTGCTCAGTAAATTTTCTTCCTTTCCCTTAGTCATCTCCGCATCAATCCTAAGCAGACAGAGGTCATTTTAAAACACAATACCAATGGAAAACATATATCGTAATACTTAACAGGTACGAGTCATCAACTCAATTCTCACAATACTGTAAGGCAGGACTATTAAAATCTCCATTTAACAGACGAAACAGAGGTCTGTTAACCGGCAAGACAAAGGTCACGCAGCTATTCGTGGAGGATCTGGGCCACGAAGCATCCCAAAACTAAATTACTTTATCGATCTTCTGATCCATCATCCCCGAGGATTCAGATTTGCATTTACCTGGAGAATCTCACGGTGCCACACAGTGGAGTTCCCGGTTCGTGGCTTATGAGCCACACTGCCCGCTGCGCCATGGTAAGCCACTAAAGCTTTAGCTCATCTCAGAACTAAGGTGGCCACCAAGGAACAGCGCAGACCGGCTTTCTCAGACGGACTCTTACCAGAAGCCCCGGCGCTCATCCTGCGCCACATACCGGTCGCGCTCAGCAGAGAGGGTAGCTCCTTTAGGTGAGACGACTAACACTTCTAACTTGCTACAGACCAACACATACCACAGAAAGTTCTAAGAACCCCCGCCTAAAACCTCGAAACATTTATCCCCTGCAACTCCGGTACTTTCCTCCTCTAAAGTCCACTTCCGGGATGGTAGCCCGCAAGGATCACAGTTCCTCATACACCGCAGCGTCGAGCCTCTCTTCGGTTCGCCCGCCACTCGTTTTCTTTGCTGGCCCCTCCCGACAACCTCTCGGGCGCGCGCACTTCCACTTCCGGCGTATGAGGCGGTGACAATGGGAGCAACGCGGGCGGCGCCGGGAGGCAGCTGACAGGCGTCTGCGGCTTCGCTTCATGGCCGCTCTCCCGGCCCGCCTGGGATCTGTGGGGAGTCGAGGAGCCCGCGGCGGCCTGGAGCCGGAGCTGGCGAACCGAGCGGAGACCTGTGCGCCGCGCCTCTGAGGCGCAGCATGTGAAGCGGAGACGGCATCCAGTGCGGGGCGAGCCTCTCAGCCGGCCGGGATGGCTACCACGGCCGAGCTCTTCGAGGTGGGCCCCGGCGGCTCTTCAGGGAGTGGCAGGCCGGGGGTTTGCAGGCAGCTGGGTGGGCTGGCCCAGGAGCGGGCGTTCGCTGGTTACCCAGGAGGCGCCCTCGGGGGAGAGGTGCGAAACTGAGGGGTTGGGGTGGCGGATCCGTGTCAGCGCGGGCGGAGCGTGAAATGGGGGAGGGGTGGCTTGGGGCCGAGGTGGGCTGGGCGGCCGTGAGGCCGAGAGGGGAAGCCGGGCGTCCGAAGGGAGGAAGGTTGGTTTTGTCTGCGGGGGTAAGAGGGGGAGTCTGGAAGGTTCGCTTGTTGGAAGAGGTCTACTCGGGATGAGGAGTCGGAAGGCTGACTCAGGACGAGGAAAGAGAGCCAGGAGCCTCAGGTTGGGCGAGTCTTGTCTTGTCGCTGGGATTCTCGCGGCAGTAATAGGAGGAAGCCACTTGAGATCGGGACTCTTGGGGGCTTCTCGTTTTGAATAATTATTCCATTAGTAAGGTTGCAAGTGGCATTCATATGCCTGCCAGTTTAACCTTATATTTGAAGAGGCTGGGACTTTTTTTTTTTTTTTTTTTTGACAGTAAAGACCTACTTACCCCTTTCGACTGAAGGGAGGCAAAATTCAAGTGAACACTTTATTTCATGTAATAAACTTAAGGCAATTACGTGTATTATAAAATGAAACAAAAATGAACACTATAAAACTAACGTTTCCTATATATAATACACCTTAAGTGTATTATATGCATTTACGTGTATTGTAAAATCACCTAACTGCAAGCTAGAGAATCCTTAACACTTAATAGTGAAAATGCTAATGTCTTTCCTCGAGTGTTTTCAGTATGTAAACGTTAAAATTTAATTTTGTGAAGTCCGCTGTAAGAAGCTGTGATAAAAGTTTGAGATAATAGAATAGGAAAACTCTAATTGGACTGCCAAACAATGAAAGCTATAAAGCATCTCCTTGTGTGAAAGAAATGAAAACAGATAAAAAAGGAAAGACCCCTTTTTTGTGTGTATGCTTGTGTTTCACACTGAGTAACAAAAGTGTAATAAGACTGTAATCTACAATAGGGAACTTCTTCGTAAATGAAAATGGTATCCTTTTTCTGCCTAAGATTCAGTAGTTTTTGTGGCTTACAATTTGAATGCCACAGTTTTAATAACAAATGGAACTTTATATTTGTTGTTGTTACTATATTTTGCATATCACTCAGCTTTTGGATAGATAACACTTTTTTTGAGAGGAGTAACTTACATATTATTGTTATAATAAATTGTAATAAGACTGTAATTTGTGAATGAAGGATTGTAATTACAAGAAACCCTTCAGAGATACTGTATTTTCTCAGATAAATGTTGAGAGATATGCTACATTAATTTCTGTAATTCCAAAATTGTGTCATCTTTTTATTGATACAAGAACGAGGAGACATTTTTCCTGCTAAGAACTTTTACTGAGTCCCTGGGCAAGGTACTAAGTAGTGCTGTGATTCCTTGTTTTATTTTTCACATCTTATAAAGGGAGAAAATGATGAAGTGGTTTGAGATCTTTAATTAATACATTTGCTGACAAGCCAGCTATTACTAGAAAACTATTATATATGTTGTCTATACAGTTCATAAGACATTATCCTTTGAGTTTATCCTGCTTGACAGTTTCAGTTGTGCCTTGTACCATCTTATGTATATTTTTATTTAAATGTTTCACATTATTTCAGTAACTTATTTGGAAATATGTTTGATTCCCCCCCCCTCCAGAGGGGAAGGGGAGGAGGTGAGGAAATACATATTTTAGCGTTCTAGGGTCCTGCCATTAGGTTAAGTAGTGAAACCAGATTAGGATTTAAGGTAATTTAGTGACTCCAGTTACATGGTAGCTAGGAAGATTCAATGATAATAGAGACAGTAGTCTTTAGACTACCCTTAGGCCAGAGGATTTTTAGAACAAATTTAAACATATTTATAGATCTTAAAACTTATGTGATTTTTTTTCCTGACTGTATGTAGCCTGTTGCTTCATCAAAATTAAAAGCATAATAGTTACAATTAAGTTTTGATACTTAAGAAGTGCGTCTATCTTTTCTGATAGGGCCATGAATCCAGCCCTCCAGTGGACTCTACTCTTGTGTAAGTTTTCAGCCCCAAGTGAAAAGTTGATCTCTTTGCTTTGGAGAGAGGAGGAAAAAAAAATCCTATCACCGCTCAGTTTCCTGCCATAGCATCTAGGTTGTAGTACAAGTCACAGGAAGTATCTTTTTCTCCTGCTTGCCTTTCTTAGTCACAACTGGAGAACTGTGGGAAACAGAAGGCAGGATGTAGTCAAGATTATTTGGTTTTTATGCATCCTGATTTTCATGCATCCTGATTTTCATGCACTATTAAATAGAATTGTGCTTTCACTTTTCATGAAAGAGAAGTTAAATGAAAACAAAATAAAGCTTTTGAATCCACGAAATTTAATTGTGTTAACTCTTTTAAAATCTTGTTGGTCCCATGACTCTTAACAAAAACAACTTCATGTAACAAAATTAAACTGTAATGTTTTCTCAGTTGACCGAAATGATTTATTAATAGATGATTAGCTGTTGTAATAGTGTATTTCCTGGAAGTTTCTCAGAATACTTTCTTAGTTTCAACTTTCATTGACAGATCTTTCTGAAAAGATGCATCTGCAGTGTTTTTAAATCTCAGGACGGACATTCTCAGGATGGACATTCTAAATAGGGATTCTTATGTGGTATGGATAAATTATATCTTCTACATATACAAAGTGGCTGGGCTCAGGAATTTAAAATTTTTTTCTTAATAATTATTAAAAATAAAACTTTTTTTTTTTTTTTTTTTTTTTTTTTTTTTAAGACGGGGTTTCACCATGTTGGTCAGGCTGGTCTTTAACTCCCAGCCTCAGGTGATTGCCTGCCTTGGCCTCCAAAGTGCTTGGATTACAGGCATCAGCCACCACGCCTGGCCTCTTTTCTTTGTTTTTGAGACAGGGTCTCACTCTGTTGAGCAGGCTGGAGTGCAGTTGTGTGATCACTGCTTACTGCAGCTTCTACCCTCCAGGCATAATCCATCCTCCCACTTTAGCTTCCAGAGTAGCTGAGACTACAGGTGTCTGCCACCACACCCAGCTAATTTTTAAAAAATTTTTGCAGAAACAGGGTTTCACCATGTTGTCCAGGCTGGTCTTGATCTCCTGGGCTCAAACAGTCCACTCACCTTGGCCTTCCAAGGTGCTGGGATTACAGGTGTGAGCCACCGTGCCCCATCAGTTCTTTTTATGTTGTTGCAAATATTCCTCTCGCCTTTTATTGTACTACTGAGGACCTTCTTTTCTCATTTGCTTATTTTTTCCCCCATGATTCTTCAACAATCCTCCCTTTCTCTGTGTAGGCTACTATTATGGGAGAATTCCTGGTTAGTAACTAGGGTTAATTATTCATTCATTCTACAGATATTTGTTGAGTACCTATTAAGTTCAAGATAAGGTTCTGAAATTAACGAGGCTACATGTCTCAAAGGGCATGTCATACTACGAGATGTGCTGCAGAAACTAAAAAGGGTTCAGTGACCAAATAAGTTATGGAAATGAGCATAGTCTGTTTCGTTGGAGTTTTATAGTATACCTTAATATGTTAAAGATTCTGAGAAGTCCATTTCCCAAATTTTTTTTACAATGAGACTATTTTCTTTCTTTTTTTTAGAGACTTTTATTTTTTACTGCCTGTTAACTTAATTTTGTGAATTACATACTTTGGAAAATATTAAGTGTAGAACCTGCCCTTATTATCAAATAGAGGGAGAGAAGGTAGCTAGATATTTGATTCCTTACTCTAAAAATAAGTTTATAAATGGTTTCAGAGAGGTCTGGATAAAGTGCCATAGGTATTGAGAGGATGGGAAGATTTCCTGTAGAAGAAGGAAAGGATCAGAAGGTGTCATTTGAATTATCTGCAGAGGATAAGTTAGATTTGAGTGTGTGGAACTGGGTGGAGGGACTTTTCAGTAAAGCAGACAATAAAAGCGAAGACAAAGGGAGGGTTGTAGGCCCTGGAGATAAGGGGAGTGTTCATTTTGGCTGGAGTATAGCACACATAAAGAGGAAGAGTGGCATGTAAGGTAAATTGGGGTTTAATTGTGGAGGTCCTAAATGTCAGGATTAAAAATTCATTATTTTCTTTCTGTAACTATAGGTTCTTTGATAATAGTGCTTGAGGTCTGGTAATTTTGCTATGATAGCAATGGTTGTTTGACTTCTAATTTAAAGTGTGAATATCGAAGAACACATTTTCCCACATTTATTTGTCTCAGTTCTTCAAACTAAATTACCAGAGCTATTTAAACAGAGTTGTTGAAAATGATGTCTCTTGTTCAATTAGCTAGCCAGGTATATACTATTGAACATGAGATATACAAGTAAGGAGCACCCCGTTATTGTCAGGGTGCTGAAATACTATTTATTTTAACCATATTAGTTGTTAAGTAAGTGTTTATAGAACTTGGCTACCAATTGTAGTATCTTGTATATGATAAAATGCATTCATTCTGCAAACATTGAATGAATGTCTAGGCCAGACATCATTCCAGGTACTAGAGTTAAAAGATGGTGAATGAAACATCTGGTTGAGGGAGACGGACATGTTAATACATTAATGCAGTGGGAGTACAGAATCTTTTCCAGGTATTATTAGGAAAGGTTTCGTTTAATAATGGCATATAGAAATTGGATGTTCATGGATGACTAGAAACTTAAGGAGATGGGTATTCCAAGGTAGGGACACAAGATGACTCCAGTTTGTTGTAAGGTGAGGCAGTTGAGAACAGTTAGGATGTGAATGTGCATGTTTTAAGAATAGGAGTGGTGGCAAGGCATTGAGACCATCAGTTTTTCTGTTTTTTGAGACAGGGTCTTACTCTGTCACCCAGGCTGGAGTGCAGTAGTGTAATCACAGCTTACTGCAGTGTCGACCTCCCAGGCTCAAGCGATCTTCCCACCTCAGCCTCCTGAGTAGCTGGGACTACAGGCATGTGCCACCATGCTTAGCTAATTTTTTATTTTTTGTAGGGACAGAATGTCACTATATTGCCCAGGCTAATCTCAAACTCCAGGACACAAGTGGTCCCTCCACCTCGGGCCTTCCAAGGTGCTAGGGTTACAGGCGAGCCACTGTGCCGAGCTGTAGGGGAGGTTTTAAGAAGGCCTTTTATACATTATGCAAGAGGGCTGACCTTACTTTTTTTGGGTAGGGGTTTGGTGTGCTCAGCATTGTTTTATTGACTACAGCTGAAAAGCAAGAGAAATGTATGACACAGCTCCCCTTGCTTTCAATTTAAGTATGGAGAAAAGAGTGAAACTTATGAAAATGATTATAAGTCACTAAATGACAAAATGACAATTAGTAATATTCTTTGTTGGAATTTGAACTTTTAAGCCTTATAGGGGTTTAAGAGTGGATAAATCAGTGGAGACCATGTAGGGAAGGAACCCTTCAAAGAAGAAACGGGAATGAAGCCAGGTTTTGAGTAATGTTTTAGCAGTGTTTGAATTGTTGGAGGAGAAAGGGCATACTTGGTGGGGTGAGTTACCTGGCCACAGATTAGGAAGCAGGAGTAGCCTGGGCTTGAAAAGAAGACTGGAATAGACTGATAGAAGTGTGGCTATTCGTTTTGAGGTACAGAACAATTTGGGTGAGTGGTAGTTAAGAACCCTAAAGGGTAGGCATAAGAGTGTGAACCTGGCTGCATGTGGTGGCTCACACCTGTAAGCTGAGCACTTTCAGAGACTGAAGTGGGCAGATTACTGAGGCCAGCAGTTAGAGACCAGCCTGACCAACATGGCAAAACCCCGTCTCTACTAAAAGTACAAAAATTAGCTGGGCGTGATGGTGCACACTTGTAGTCCCAGCTATTCAAAAGGCTGAGACGCGAGAAATGCTTGAACCCAGGAGGTGGAGTTTGTAGTGAGCCGAGATTGTACCACTGCATTGCAGACTGGGTAGTAGAGTGAGATTCTGTCTCAAAAAAAAAAAAAAAAAGTATGTGTGACTTTGATAGTGTAGTAGCAATTACATAGGGAAGTTTCTGACTAAAAGGAGGTAGTGTTTTAATGATTTGTTAGACAGTGGTATCCATAATAAATTTAAGGGAAGTATATGATAGGCAGTATTTTTGAACCGATGGGTTAGTTGGTTTAACAGGATACAGAAATATCTCTCTGAAATGACCTGAGACTTACTATTTTTTTACCTAGGATAGGGGAAAATATTCTAGTTTCTTTGAGTTTGTGGATGGTTCCAACACAATCTATTGGATCTACTTTTGGGAATGGAGATAGAAGAAAATATAAAAGTTGGATTTTTGTCAAGGAAGCAACACTGTTTAAATTAGGGATTTATGTTTCTGACCAAGGGATTGACATCCAAGGGATTTTTGAGTAGAAACGACCACAAACACCATTTTAAAAAATACTTAAAGTTCTGGGATACATGTGCAGAACATGCAGGTTTGTTACATAGGTATACATGTGCCATGGTGGTTTGCTGCACCCATCAACCCATCATCTACATTAGGTATTTCTCCTAATGCTATCCCTCCTCTAACCCCCTATCTTCCGACAGGTCATGGTCTGTAATGTTCCCTTCCCTGTGTCCATGTGTCTCATTGTTCAGCTCCCACTTATGAGTGACAATATGCGGTGTTTGGTTTTCTGTTCCTGCGTTAGTTTGCTGAGAATGATGGTTTCCAGCTTCATCCATGTTCCTATAAAGGACATGAACTTGCCCTTTTTTATGGCTGTATAGTATTCCATGGTGTATATGTGCCACATTTTCTTTATCCAGTCTATCATTGATGGGCATTTGGGTTAGTTCCAAGTCTTTGCTATTGTGAATAGTGCTGCAGTAAACATATGTGTGGGTGTGTCTTTATGGTAGAATGGTTTATAATTCTTTGGGTATATACCCAGTAATGGGATTGCTGGGTCAAATGGTATTTCTTGTTCTAGATCCTTGAGAAATCACCACACTGTCTTCCACAGTGACAAACACCATATTTTAATCTTACAATTGGTAACATTTGTAAAGCGTATAAAATCAGTTTAATGGAGCAATATAACAACCGATTATGTAAAGCTAAATTTTATATGATAGTATCTTAGTGCATAGTTCTTAGATTTTTGTTTTGGTTTGGTAAGTTTTGGTTTTGATTACTGTAGTAAAACAAAGTGAAGCTATACCTTTGTCAGGTTTGTAAAATTTTAAAGGATTTAAAAAATTGTTTACAGGTATTTGTATTACAGGGAATTGAGCAGTCTATTGGGAGGATTTGGTCATTTGGAGGTCTTAGGATGTGTTAATTTGGCTATCTTTTTCTCGTAAGCACCTTTGCAGCAAGGTAGAGTATTAGCAAGGCATTAGGATTTATTTGCTTTTATAAGCAGAATTTGTTTTTTTGCTTTTTTGGAACTTCCATCCCTTAGGGGTCAATTGCTGATTTCTCTAAACCCTTGTGATCATTTGTCTCTGAGGATAACATGCACTTTGCTTGCAGGACACTGACCTCTAATTTTCTTTGGTGCCTCCTGCTTTCCTTTGTTGGATTGTTTTTCTCCTCTTATCTTCAAATGTGTATGGCTTTCTTCCTCCTAGACGATCTCATCCAGTCCTTAGGTAACCATCTGTATGTTGATGATTTAAATTTTATCAAGCTCCAGCTTCTTCTGTGTAGTACAGACTTGTTTTTCCATCTACATGCTCTATGTTTTTCTTATATATCTAATAGGCATCTACAATATAACATATGTGGAACAAAACTCTTGTTTCACTGCTCCCTCATCCATCTCCTTCGCTGATCTTCCTCATCTTAGTAATTAGCATCCCCATTCACAAAGTTGTATGGCTGCAAACCTCTACCTCTATGAGTAATCTTTGATTTCTTTTTTTCTTCACACATCCAATCTATCAGCAACTTATATGAATGCATGCCTTAAAACCTCTTGAACCTGACTGTTTCTCAGCACCTTGGCCACTGCTACTTTCATCTGAGTCACTGCCATCTGTTGACTGGACTACTAAGGTGTTGCAGGTTAGGTATTTTAGGAAGCAGACTTTGAGACAGTTTAGTGTGCAGAATATTTATTAGGAAGTAACCATGGATAAACATTTATGAGGGTGCAGAGCAAGGATGCAAGATTGGGCACGTGGAGAAGTAGAGTTACAGTATTGGTCCAGTGGCAGCGTTGATGGCTCCTGTGGGGAGGTCTAAAACTAAAATGACCTGTCAGAGTTGTCTTGCTTTGGGCCAAAGTGGTCTGGCCCTTGTACTTCCATCTTAATCAGTCATTGGATATGGACTACATTGGGAAAGGCATGGCATTGGGTGAAGTTTCTCTTTGCATCTGACGACGTCCCTGAAAATTCTGCCCATGAAGGGTTTTTGTTGACAGCACTATTAGCAGTTAGGGCAAGTCGCTTCTTAAAGGGCAATCTGGATAACACATCATTGTGTTCACCACAGACCACCCTTGTTAACTACTAGACTTCACTTCTTCCTATACATTTGGGGAGCAGCTCTTCCAACATTCTGGTTGGGTCTTATCCTGGAGGAAAATTAGAAGAAGGCTAGTGAGATGAACTGTGGCCCCCACTGCTACAGCTGGTCTCAGAGTTGCAACTGATATTCGCTGTCCCTCACCTCTACTATGGATTCTAACTTTGCCTTACCTTCAGCCAGTACCTCTGATGTTCTTGATGTCTTAACTGGTTACAATACCTTTTTTAGGCCAGGGTTGAAATGCTTGTCCATACATTTTCAGAATTGGTTGAGGGAGTGTTAAGAGATCCCCAAGAGAATCACCTGTGTGCCAAACATACTGTTCTCTGCCCCCATTGTGTATTAGCAGCCCTGTCTTGTCCTAATCATCATGGTTGATTGCCTCGGCCAAAGGTGATCACTCATCTTCTTTTCCTTTATTCCCTGGATATAAGGAGCCAGTATGACAAAGCAGTATTTGTAGTTACAGTTCAATGACACTCTTAAATGTTCCTTCTTTGGGGACCAAGAATTCTAATCCTGAAGAACCTAGAGTCACAGGGATCCCAAGCACAAATTGGGAGTCATGATAAGTTAAGCCACTTTTTGCTTTTACCCTTTGTTGCCAGACTGATGTTTTTCCTATGGGGGTCACAACATCATATAAGGGTTTTTAATTCAGAATATATGCTGCATCTTGGAGGATAGTGCTTCATCTTAATAGAGTACTCCCTCTGAACTGGTGCTTCAGCTGCCTCTTCATCAGGCCATTGCAGTGCTTTTTTAGTCTGCCTACCTCTGGTTGGTGTGATTTATAATATGACCAGTGATTCCCATGATTACCTCCTTTGCTGGAAACTGGGTACCTGGGTCCTTTGGTCTGATGTGACATGTGGAGTCCTGTGCCAGAGGAACAAACACTCCCTCTGAGGAAAGGCAAACCCAACTCAAATGTTTCTCTTCTTATCAAAGTAAAATATTCTTTCTTGTAGCATAGAAAGGGCCCAGTGTAGTCAACTTGCCAACCATGTGATTAGTCTTGAATGGGGCTATTGTAGGGGCTTAGAGTTGGTCTCTGTCACTGTTAAGCTAGATATTTGGTTTCACAGTAGCTGGATCAGCTTTAGTAAGTAGGAGCCCTTGCAGTTGGGTCCATGTTCTGTCTGTACTGTGTCTGCTTTGTTCATGTGTTCAATGTGATAATGCCAAGCAAAGTTATTTTTTTTAACTTGGTTGTTTAGTTCCTCTTTCATGGTACATGTTCTCTGGTGCTAACATGTTATACAAAGATTTTCATACTTTGCACCCAATCTCATATATCTGTCTGTCTTAGTCAGCACAAGCTGCCATAACAAAATGCCATGGACTGGATGGCTTCAACAACAGAAATTTATTTCTCAGTGTTCTGGGGGCTGAGAAGTCCGAGATCAAGGTGCCAGCAAGGTAGTTGTCATACTGAGGCCTCTTCTCTTACCTTGTAGGCACCACCATCTCACTTTGTGCTCACGTAATCTCTTCTTTGTGTGTGCAGAGAGAGATTGCTTTTCCCTGTAAGAACATAAATCCCATCATGTGGACGTCTACCTCAGGACCTCATCTAACACTGATTACCTCCCAAAGGTCCCATCTCCAAAAAGCATCACTTTGGGAGTTAGGGCTTCACCATAAGAGTTTTGGGAGGACAGTTCTTTCCATATTATCGTCCGTATGCCTCTACTCTAGACATCCTTGTCCTTGGTCTTACAATCTTACTTACTCCTCTGATAGCTACGCCCTTTACCAGTTCCTGTGTAAGGTGGTATCTCATGGTAGTTTTGATTGGCATTTCCCTAAATATTAGTAATGTTGGGTATCTTTTTTTTTTTTTTTTTTTTTCTTTAAGACAGAGCCACTCACTCTCACCCAGGCTGGAGTGCAGTAGAGTGATCTTGGCTCGCTACAACCTCTGCCTCCCAGGTTCAGGTGATTCTCCTGCCTCTGCCTGCCTGGGCCTCCCAAAATGCTAAGATTACAGGTGTGAACCACTACGCCCAGCCAATGTTGGGCATCTTTTCATGTGCTTGTTGGCCATTTATATATCTTTGGAGAAACATCTATTCAGTCCTTTACCTATTTTTGAATCAGATTACTTGTTTTTGTTGTTGAATTTTGAATCAGATTACTTGTTTTGTTGTTGAATGCTTTTGCATTTGAATATCCAGTTTTCCCATCATTGTTCGCTGAAAAGACTGCCATTTCTCTGTTGAATGGTCTTGGCACCCTTGTCAAAAATTATTTGACCAAATATGTGAGGATGTTTTTTTCTAGGCTTTCTACTCTGTTCCATTGTTCTGTGTGTCTGTCCTTATGCCAGTACCATATACTGTTTTGATCAATGTAGCTTTGTAGCAAGTTTTGAAGTCAGGAAGTGTGAGCCCTGCTGCTCTGTTCTTTTCCAAGATTGTTTTGGGCTTTTGGGGGTTTCTTGTCTATTTTTGAATAAAACACAAAAAGTCATTGGGATATTGACAAGGATTGAGTTGAATCTCTAGATCACTTTGGGTAGTATTGACATTGTAACAACATTAAGTCTTCCAGTCTGTAAACATAGGATGTGTTTCCGTTTATTTATATCTTCCTTGATTTCTCTCAGAGTATTACAGTTTGCGTTGTACAAGTATTTAACCTCCTTGGTTAATCCTTATTTTATTCCTAAGTACTTTATTCTTTTTGATGCTATTGTAAATGGAATTGTTTACCAATTTCCTTTTTAGATTATTCATTGTTAGTATATAGAAATGCCAACTGATTTTGTTTACCAATTTCCTTTTTAGATTATTCATTGTTAGTATATAGAAATGCCAACTGATTTTTCAGTTTTTCTTTCATCTAACTGTGTACTTGTATCTATTAACCAGCCTCTCTTCTTCTCTCCCCCCACTTTGCCTTTCCCAGCCTTTGGTAACCACCAATCTACTCTTATTTCTATGAGATCAACATTTTAAAGTTCCACATGAGTGAGATCATGTGGTATTTGTCTTTCTATTCCTGGCTTATTTTACTTGATATAATGTTCTCCTGGTTCATCGTATTTTTCAAATGACAAGATTTCCGTCTTTTTAATGACTGAGTAGTATTCCGTTGTGAGTATATGCCTTCTTTTCTTTATTCATCCATCCATTGATGGACACTTATATTGATTCTGTGTCTCAGCTATTGTGAATAATGCTGCAGTAAACATGGTGCAGATATCTCTTTGATATACTGATTTCATTTCCTTTGGATATGTATTTAGTAGTATGATTGCTGGATCTTTATGGTATTTCTATTTTTAATTTTTTCAGGAACCTCCATAACGTTTTTCATAATGGCTATGCTAATTTACATTCCCATCAACAGTGTGCAAGGGTTCCTTTTTCTCCACATTCTTACTAACACTTATCTTTTGTCTTTTTGATAATAGCCATTCTAATAGATGTGAGGTGATACCTTACTGACGTTTTAATTTGCATTTCCCTGGTGATTAATGGTGTTGAACATTTTTTCATATACTTGTTGGCTATTTGTATGTCTTTTGAGAAATGTCTGTTCGTGCCCTTTGTACGTTTTTAAAAATCAGGTAATTTGTTTTCTTCCTGTTGAGTTGCTTGAGTTCCTTATATGCTTTAGATAAACCGCTTACCAGATGTATAGTTTGCAGATATTTTCTCCTCTTCTGTAGGTTGTATATAATCACGTTAGTAATGCTGTTGAATTTGGTTTGCTGATATTTCATTGATGATTTGCGCATGAGTGTTTATAAAGGGATATTAGTCTGTAGTTTCCTTGTGCAGTCTTTGTATGGCTTTGGCATATCAGAGTAATGCTGGCCTCATACAGTGAGTTAGGAACTGTTTCCTCTTTCTCAGTTTTTTTTGGAAAAGTTTGAGAAGGCTTGATATTAGTTTTGTAAAATGTTTAGCAGAATTCAATAGTGAAGCCATCAGTTCCAGGGCTTTTCTCTGTCTGGAGAGTTTTGATTACTGATTTAGTCCCCTTACTGGTTATAGGTCTATTATTTTCTATTTTTTCAGGTAGATTTTATGTTTCTAGGAGTTTTTCTATTTCATCTAGATTATCAAATTCATTGGCATGTAATTGTTTATAATGCTGTCTTATAAGCCTTTTTGTTTCTATAAAATTGATAGTAATGTCTTCACTTTCATTTGTGATTTTAGTAATTTGAGCCTTCTCTTACTTCTTGGTCTGTTTAGCTAAAGACTTTTCAATTTTGCTAATCTTTTCAAAAAACCAACTTTTGGTTTCATTGATTTTTTTTTTCTATTTCTCTATTCTCTAATTTGTTAATTTCTGCTCCAATCTTTATTATTTCCTTCCTTCTGCTAGCTTCAGGTTTAGTTTTTCTTATTGTTGTTTTACTTAAGTTTTTCTAGTAACTTAAGTTTTAAAGTTATGTTGATTTATTTTTATTTTTTAATATAAATGTTTCTAATTGTAAATTTATTCCTTAGCACTGCCGTCGCTGTGTCTTATGTTTTTGTATGTTGTGTTTTTATTTTCATTCATCTCTTAAGTATTTTCTAATTTGCCTTGTAATTCCTTCTTTGATCTATTGGCTTAAATCCTCTGGCAGTCACTTTATCTGGAAGGAGAGGGGTTTGCAAAATGGGAAAGGTGCAACAACAAAGGCCACCCGCCTCTTTATGCCTCTGCCAGCTGAAGCAGCAATTAGCCCTCAGAGAAGGGATCCCAGATATTTGGAGGACAGGGTCCTTTTTGCCCATGCTGGCTCCTACAAAGCTGTGTGCAGGTTGTTCCAGGAATATGTGCACAGCACCCTGCCACAGGGCTGGGGTGGGACCTGGGTAGCTGCTGTAGTGCTAAGAGCTGAAATTGACCAAAATTACCATGTTTTCTTGTCTTAGCCTCCCCCTGGGAAGATGTAAGCCTTCATTATCCTACAGAGTTCCAGAACAGAAAGATTCTGTCAGTGCAGTTGTTACCTAGATGGGGAGACAGATTTACTCTGCCATCTTCCCAGAATCCTGTTTTATTGATACATAACCATGCTCATTTATGTGTTGTGTATGTTTCCATTTGTAACACAGTGGCAGAGTTGAATAGTTGTAAAAGAGACTGTATGGTCTGCAAGCCTAAAATACTTGCTATCTGGTCTTTTAAGAAAAAAATTGTAGATCTCTACTTTAGATTTTTTTTTTCTGAACGGAATCTCACTCTGTCACCAGGCTGGAGTGCAGTGCCAGTTACTGCAGTCTCCACCTCCTGGGTTCAAGTGATTGTCCTGCCTCAGCCTCCCGAGTAGTTGGGATGACAGGCGTGCGCCACCACGCCCAGCAAATTTTTGTATTTTTAGTAGAGATGAGGTTTCACCATGTTGGCCAGGATGGTCTTGATATCTTGACCTTGTGATCCACCCACTTGAGCCTTCCAGAGTGCTGGGATTACAGGTGTGAGCCACTGTGCCCGGCCTACTTTAGATTCTTAAGGGTGGCATTAATTTTTGCCATCCCACATGATTAACTACCTTGGCTGGACAGGGGCAGTTTTAGAGATTTTTTACTTGGGCTTCCTCATTATAATAGTTCTTATTCTGTAGACCAAGGACCAAAATGTTGGAGTCATATCAGCTACTAAGTGTGTCTGTCACTGTTAAACATTTGTAGACTGCAGAAATGACCACTAGGTGTGCTCATGGATATATTGGTTTGATTCTGCCAGATCTTGGCCAGGAATCTATTACCCGGCCCCCATATGGTCTCTCTCTGACATGGTCTGTGATGCTTTGGGTCAGTTAAGTGCCAGGGCCACCTGGCACCCTATATCCAACAGATTTCAAAATATTTGTATGTTTTCCTTTCCTTATTAAAGTAAGTGGCTGTAGCTCCTTTTGGGAGAAGAAATAGGATAGGAGAGTTATTATTGTGTATAGGCATTCCCAGGAAGAAGGTAGGCAGGAATTGTGACTTTGTCACACTGGTCCTGCGACACTTGGCACAGTGCCTGCTGCAGAGTCGGGGTTCTCAAATTATTGGCTGAAGAAAATAAATAAGTACAACTACCTGTCTAAAGTAGTACTGCTAGCATGAGTCAAAATGTGCTTTGAACCATGGTTGCCCCTCACATAAGGCACCTTTGTGTGCATTAGGAAAAGACTCCCCCTCTGAGTAGGTGCACTGCAAAAAGGCCAGTCTTCTGGGCAGACCAGTTGGGAAAAGGCACATAAGAACTGATTACAAAGAATTTACACAAATATGTATGCCAATAAAATGATAGGGAAAGGAACATGATTACTATATGAAGTTTTTTAATGGAAGTATTGTAGATTTTTGGAAGGGCTGACTACTTACTTTCTCAAGTAATTTCACAACTGTAAAATGAATTGGTATTAATAGAACCCACCTTGTAGACTTACTACTTACCATAATACATATTGAGTGTGATAAAGTGTAAAATACTAGGCAATGCCTGGCACTTAGTAAGTACTTAAAAACTTTAGCTGTCAGCACCATTTCGTTATATAGGGCATTTCATGTGATGGCCAGATTTTCTAAAATTTTTAAGTAGCTTAGTTTCTAAAGTTCTAAGTACTGTAAATATAAATTCATCTTGAGTCAGTATTTCTCAATTTTAGATGTCTGTCAAACATTATTAGATTTGCATCAATTCTTGTTTCATCAGAAGTGAGGCAGACTAGAGGTTGATTATCTAAATGATGATATGTTGCTAAATGAGTTCGTTGTATTTCAGGGTGCCAAATTTTTTACTTTGCAAGGATATTAATTCATACTTAGGACTTAATTCTTAAACATGTCAGTACTTTGTATCTTTAAAAGTTTAAGAAAAAACTTTGTAGAAATAAAAGTTCAAATTGGAATCACTAGCAAATGCTGATCACTAGTTTAAGTTACATGCTAGGTAGGAGGCAATATGTGATATCCATTTACATGAAAGAGGGTAGTATGAAAAGTATGTAAATTAGTGTGTATTAGTCTAAAAATGTATTATATGCTGATGATGAACATTCGAATTTTTTTTTATTGCATTTTAGGTTTTGGGGTACATGTGAAGGACATGCAAGATTATTGCATAGGTACACACGAACATTCGAATTTTTATTTTCTTGATTGAACCTTCTCTAATATCCTTTTTTAAAACTTTTTTTTTTTTTTTTAGAAAATAGTAAGATTTTGTATCTTGCTTTTTTCATCAGCTTTTATATGTTAGACTTTGTTCTCATTTCTAAACTTTTTACATGATCATGATTTTAATAGGAACATTGTTTTTCATCCCTAAGTTTACCCTAATTTGTCCGTTATGGCTTTGTGAATATTATTTATGTAAATAGTTTCTTAGTATTACACATAATGCTCAATAAACATTCTGCAGAAATGTTGCATTCATATATGCTTTTCCCTTAGATTTTAAAAGTAGAGTTACTGTTAGGGTGTACAGGCATTTGTAACACCGTTGATGTTACCTAATACTTACCAGTGGCCTCCGAAAGATTATACCTGTTGACATTTCTAACAATAATGAGAGTGTGAATTTCAGTTTATCCTTTCCTGCCTTGCTCATTGTAATTAAAAGAAGAAAACTTTGTCAGAAGATCTTTTTAATTGAAAAAAAAACCTGCACATTTTAATAATATAGATGTATTTAAATAATTAGTAATTTAATTTCATTTTAAGTTTGTACCTAATAGAAGCAGTTTTAATTTTATAGGTGATATTAAGTACTTGTAGATGTAACTTTGTTAAAGTGTATTTATTTCATAAACTAGGAGCCTTTTGTGGCAGATGAATATATTGAACGTCTTGTATGGAGAACCCCAGGAGGAGGCTCTAGAGGTGGACCTGAAGCTTTTGATCCTAAAAGGTGAAGTGAAAAAAAAATTTTTCCCCATGGATCTAATCTAGTACACATTAGTGTTAGAATGGAGATGACTATTGAGATTGCTTTCAACATTCCTCTACAAGGATTTTAGTTAGCAGTTGGCCAATAAAAGATATAATACGACAGATTATTAAAAGTTTGAGGTTTTGTTTTTTCTTTGACATTCTTTTAAAGAAGCAGTTTAACTGGTATACAGAAGGAATTTTATTGCGTATAAGAATTTAACATTTCTTCTAACAAGTCATAAACTAGAAATGATTGGTTATACTTCTAAAATAAAAACATTAAATATATTGTTTTAAATATAGTTGTACATTGGGGGAACAGAAGGTCACTGAACTCTGGAATGTATATTTTTATATGGTACATTTACCTTCTTGACTATTTTAAAAAGGCTATAAAATGTCATTCTGTTCTAGAGGTTTACTGGGGATTCTGGGTGAGGTTTTCATTCACCTCTGAGTTATTTCATCAAAAAGTCAATAAAGTCTGGCTATATTTTCTTTCTTTTCTTTTCTTTTTGTTCTTTCTGTTCTTTTCTTTCTTCCTTCTTTCCCTTCCTTCCTTCCTTCCTTCCTTCCTTCCTTCCTTCCTTCCTTCCTTCCTTCCTTCTTCCTTCCTTCCTTCCTTCTTTCTCTTTCTTTCTTTCTTTCTTTCTTTCTTTCTTTCTTTCTTTCTTTCTTTCTTTCTTTCTTTTCCTTTC
>PVKV010007921.1:50857-92147 GCA_004027835.1 Alouatta palliata | reverse complement strand
CTGGAGTGCAATGGCACAATCTCGGCTCACCGCAACCTCCGCCTCCTGGGTTCAAGCAATTCTCCTGCCTCAGCCTCCCGAGTAGCTGGGACTACAGGCACGTGCCACCATGCCCAGCTAATTTTTGTATTTTTAGTAGAGACGGGGTTTCACCATGTTGACCAGGATGGTCTCGATCTCTTGACCTCGTGATCCACCCACCTCAGCCTCCTGAAGTGCTGGGATTACAGGCATAAGCCACCGTGCCTGGCTCACTCACCATTTTATTTTATGGACCTATCCATATTTGTCCATATATCTGTTTTATTTAATAGCTCTATAGTAGTCCATCAAATTAATTTACAACTTATTAATCTGGTGATGGATATTTGGGTTGTTTCAATTACATACAATGCAATTGTAGTGAATGTCTTGCATTTACTTCCTTTTATACACATGTGAGAGTTACTTCAGGATACCTTACCTGTAAATGAAATTGTGGGTTAATGAATATGCTTATTTTCCACTTAGCTGGATATTACCTAAATGTTCTCCTGTACTTCTCTCCATAGTATGTGTTTCCATTTCCTCATAGCCTTGCTCAGCTATTCATTTTTAGAGTTCAGAATCTAAAGTATCTAGCGGAAGAATGAACTCAAATGCCTAATGCCTTTGTAGGAAACATGGACACAGATAGAGATGCCTTCATTCAGTATGTTCTCATCATCATGGTGTTGATGAGTCCCACAGGAGATTTCAGAATTTGCAAGTAACATCTAACATCGGCGGTCATGAAAAGTCTGACATGTCTTCATCTCTTTAGCATGGTTAAACTGCCACTGTTTATAATCATTCCTGGAAGGAAAGAGAATGGCTTTCCATAACAACCCTTCTGCAAACAAGCACTACCATACCCAAACACATATCCTGCTGCGTGATTGCTGTGGAAATACGCATATTTCAATAGTCACTCCCTGAAGTTTTGTTCCTCAGCTTTCTTTATCCAGTGGCCATTTTGATAAATATCTTATTTCTCTCTCTCCCCCCAGCCTCTGATATGCCACCGCTTACATCTAGTCTCCAACATTATTGGGAATATGTAAAACAAACAAAAATAGCCTTGTGAGCAATGACTGAAAGAGAACCCTGACAGATAAAATTGAAGAGATTGGGATTGGAAATGGCTTTTTTTTTCTTTTGAAGTCATTTTATGCAATTTAAAAATGGGGTGGAAAGAATAGATAAGAAATCTTGACCAAAACAAATTAGAAGTCCAACATTTGAATACATTCATTTGATATAAAATGCGTATTTTTGTAACTGCTTAAATGAGTAGTTTCTCAGGCCTCTTTTAAAGGGCACCAATCCCATTCCTAAGGGAATAGCTGTCATAATCTAATCACCTCCGAAAGGGCCCTTTGATTAAAGTGGATTCCCTTCTGGACATTTGTTCAGAAATGAGTAAGTCAAATGGGACACCACAAGAAAAGAGACTGTATTTCCTAACCCCCAGTAGAAGTGAATTGGGCATCGGTGGAGGTTTTTCTGTTTTTCTTGGCATCTGAAATCAAAGCTGCAGGCCCAGATGAAGAAGTGATGAGTGTGCCAAGCCCCTTAAAGCAGAGGCCTCCCAACCTTGCCGTAAGCCAGACTGAGAGTGGGGCCACATGACCTGGCCTCTGTTGACCTTGAGAATCTGGTAGGCAGCCAGATGCTTCAGATAACATACATCTACAATATAGAAAAACGAGTATTTATTCGGGAAGTCTTCCTAGAACTAGCCCTCATTTTGTGTTTTTCCACTCATCTTCAGTTTTATATTCAGAAAATAAGTGTACTTTTTTAGTAAGGGACTATAGTGTTATCCTAATTATGTAGGAAAAAGTCTTTGTGTATGTGTAGAAGAAAGACTAAATTGAAATAAAATAAGTGATTTTTATCTCTCAGTGTTGATTGTTATTTTAATTTTATATTCTATGAAATATTGACAGCAAATGTTCATTATCTTTGTTTCCTACAATGAGCATGAATTAGCTTTCTTTTCCTAATTATAAAATAATTAACAGTACATTTATTTCATTATTCATTAAAAATACATTTTTGAAGTAATTAAAAATACAATAAAAATCTATTTAAGATTGGATTATGTGAATGACTTGGTCAAAGGTCTGATGAATTGATGAAATCAACTTTCCGAATCTTTGGAGAAAACCATGAAAATGTTGCTACTTTTTAGGGCACAGTGTTGTTAATCAACAGATCTTTACTCATTTGCTTCTGGGTGTGGAAGGATGGCCCAGCTCCTTTTAGGTGTAGAATTAGTTTGTGACAGCTGCGTTATGTAATGGGAGATGACTTAGGCACTTTTTACTGTTTTTACTGAGTTTGGTTTCCTTTGCTTCTGTTTACCTCCCTGTCTCTTGTTAGTTTGTATATGTGTTCTGCCTGTCTTTATACCTCTAGATACTCTCTTGGTCCTTAGTTATATAGTAAATTTCACGCTGTCTGCTTACTCACGCCCCTCACCTCCAGCCGTACCTCCTGTGACATTTGGAATTCTCATTCTTGATGATTGTGTCACCATCTCCAGTTGGGATACTCTGAATGAGATGTTCACACACGCTAGATCATGACTGGAGCAGCTTCTGTAAATGTGACCGTCATTGCCACAGTGGCCTCCTGCTTCGGCTTCCCCTGGCTTCTTGTCAGGAGTTAGCTTGTTTTTATAATGCTTATTATAATTCTGAAGTAGCCTACTTCTGACTATTAACTATTTTTCTTGGCATCTGAAATCAAAGAGGTGGAAACCTGGTTCCTCCTTCTAAATTATATGGATTCCATAGGCTTGGGAATACTTACTGAGAGAACTGATAAACCAAACATTACTTAAATGATCTACTCATAAAAATTATTGAGTAAAATAATGTTTTGTGAAGTCAATCATGCATAAGTTTTTGTATTTTTACATACAATAAAATACCCCATTTAAAATAATTTTATGATTAAAGCTTTTATAAAATAATTTTCTACCAATTTGTGTTTGCTGACAGGAGCTTACACTAAGATTAAAGGGTTTCCAGGGTTTTCCCTACACAGAATATTAGTTCCAACAGGTGTCTTGAAGATCACCTTACTAATACCACATTTTATTTGTATAGAAATGGACAGTCAGGGGGTGCTGCGTGACTCGCCCATGTTATATAACTAACTCTAGTGAACACAGTACAATCAAGACAGTTTCCTAGGATCCTTTCTTCTGTCATTCTTTAGCCACCACACCACAGTACGTCTTATGAATGAGGTGTTATTTTCAGGGCATAATTTGTCTTGTTCTTGTTGCAGTGGATCTTGTGAGCAGAATGATGCTGCTTTTCAAAATCATTTATTGTCGATGTAATGTTTATTTGGTACAGTGCTAAGCAGTTTCTGTATCATTACTTTTATTTTTATTCTCTGTTTGGGTGTGGTGGCTCACACCAGTAATTTCAGCACTTTGGGAGGCCTAGGCAGGCGGATCACTGAGGTAAGGAGTTCGAGACCAGCCTGGCCAACCTGGTGAAATCTCATCTCTACTAAAAAAATGCAAAAATAGCTGGGCGTGGTGGTGCACACCTGTAATCCAAGTTACTCTGGAGGCTGAGGCAGGAGAATCACTTGAACCCAGGGGGCAGAGGTTGCAGTGAGCCAAGATCACGCCACTGTACTCCAGCTTGGGTGACAGAGTGAAACTCCATCTTAAAAAAAAAATTGATCCTGAAAGACTAGCAACCAGCTAGCGTCAAAATGACAGGATCAAATTCACACATAACAATATTAACCCTAAATGTAAATGGGCCAAATGCCCCAATCAAAACACACAGACTGGCAAATTGTATAAAAGTCAAAACCTATCACTATGTTGTATTCAGAAAACTCATCTCACATGTAAGGACACACATAGGCTCAAAATAAAGGGATAGAGGAAGATTTGCAAAGCAAATGGAGAGCAAAGAAAAAGCAGGAGTTGCAATCCTGGTCTCTAATAAAATAGACTTTAAACCAACAAATATCAAAAGAGACAAAGAAGGGCATTACATAATGGTAAAAGGATCAATGCAACAAGAAGAGCTAACGATCCTAAATGTAGATGCACCCAATACAGGGGCACCCAGATACATAAAGCAAGTTCTTAACGACCTACAAAGAGACCTAGACTCCCACACAATAATAGTGGGAGACTTTAACACTCCACTGTCAATATTAGACAGATCAACGAGACAGAAAATTAACAAGGATATCCAGGACTTGAACTCAGATCTGGACCAAGCAAACCTAATAGACATCTACAGAACTCTCCACCCCAAATCCACAGAATATACATTGTTCTCAGCACCCCATTGCACCTGCTCTAAAACTGACCACATAATTGGAAGTAAATCACTCCTCAGCAAATGCGAAAGAATGGAAATCATAACAAACAGTCTCTCAGACCACAGTGCAATCAAATTAGAACTCAGGATTAAGAAACTAACTCAGAACCACACAACTTCATGGAAACTGAACAACTGGCTCTTGAATGTTGACTGGATAAACAATGAAATGAAGGCAGAAATAATGAAGATGTTCTTCGAAACCAACGAGAATGAAGACACAACGTACTGGAATCTCTGGGACACATGTAAAGTGTGTCTAGAGGAAAATTTATAGCAATAAATGCCCACATGAGAAGCAAGGAGAGATCTAAAATTGACACCCTATCGTCAAAATTGAAAGAGCTAGAGGAGCAAGATCCAAAAAAACTCAGAAGCTAGCAGAAGACAAAAAATAACTAAGATCAGAGCAGAACTGAAGGAGATAGAGACACAAAAAACCATCAAAAAACTAATAAATCCAGGAGCTGATATTTTGAAAAGATCAACAAAATAGACTACTAGCCCAGATTATTAAAATAGAAAAGAGAGAAGAATCAAACAGATGCAATAAAAAACAATAAAGGGGGTATCATAGAAATACAAACTACCATCAGGTTACTACAGACAACTCTATGCACATAAACCAGTAAACCTGGAAGAAATGGATAAATTCCTGGACACTTGCACCCTCCCAAGCCTAAACCAGGAAGAAGCTGAAACCCTGAATAGACCAGTAACAAGGGCTGAAGTTGAGGCAGCAGTTAATAACCTACCAACCAAAAAAATCCAGGTCCAGATGGGTTCTCAGCCGAATTCTACCAGACGTTATGAAGAGGAGCTGGTACCATTCCTTCTGAAACTATTCCAAACAACACAAAAAGAGGGAATCCTTCCCAAATCATTTTACGAGACCAACATCATCCTGATACCAAAAACTCAGCAGAGACTCAGATAAAGGAAAACTTCAGGCCAATATTCATGATGAACATAGATGCGAAAATCTTCAATAAAATACTGGCAAACCAATTGCAACAGTACATCAAAAAGCTTATCCATAACGATCAAGTAGGCTTCATCCCAGGGATGCAAGGATGATTCAACGTATGCAAGTCTATAAACGTAATTCACTACATAAGCAAAACCAAAGATGAAAACCACGATTATCTCAATAGATGCAGAGAAGGCCTTCGACAAAATTCAACAGCCCTTTATGCTAAAAGCTCTCAATAAACTAGGTATCGACAGAATGTATCTCAAAATAATAAAAGCTGTATACAACAAACCCACAGCCAATATCATACTGAATGGGCAAAAACTGGAAGCTTTGAAATCTGGCACTAGACAAGGATGCCCTCTCTCAGCACTCCTATTGAATATAGCATTGAAAGTTCTAGCCAGGGCAGTAAGGCAAGAAAAAGAAATAAAGAGTATTCAGTTAGGAAAGGAGGAAGTCAAATTGTCTCTATTTGCAGATGACATGATTATATATTTAGAAGACCCCATCGTCTCAGCCCAAAATCTCCTGAAACTGATAAGCAACTTCAGCAGTCTCAGGACACAAAATCAATGTGCAGAAATCACAAGCATTCCTATACACCAATAACAGCCTTAAAGAGAGCCAAATCAAGAGCAAACTGCCATTTGCAATTGCTACAAAGAGAATAAAATACCTAGGAATACAACTAACAAACGGCATAAAGGACCTCTTCAAGGAGAACTATGAACCATTACTCAAGGAAGTAAGAGAGGACACAAATAGATGGAAAAACATTCTGTGCTTAGGGTTAGAAAGAATCAATATTGTGAAAATGGCCATACTGCCCAAAGTAATTTATAGATTTGACGCTATCCTCATAAAACTACCTATGACCCTCTTCAGAGTACTGGAAAAAACCACCTTAAACTTCATATGGAACCAATAGAGAGCCTGCATAGCCAAGACAATTCTAAGCAAAAAAAAAAAAAAAAAAAAAAAAAACGAAGCTGGAGGCGTCACTCTTCCTGTCTTCAAATTATACTACAAGCCTACAGTAATCAAAACAGGATGGTACTGGTACCAAAACAGAGATGTAGACCAGTGGAACACAACAGAGGCCTCAGAGGCAAAGCCATAAATCTACAGCTGTCTGATCTTTGACAGACTGACAAAAACAAGCAATGGGGAAAGGATTCCCTGTTTAATAAATGGTGTAGGAAAAACTGGCTAGCCATGTGCACAAAGCAAAAACTGGACCCCTTCTTGACACCTTACACTAAAATTAACTCCAGATGGATTAAAGACTTAAACATGATACCTAACACCATAAAAACCCTAGAAGAAAACCTAGGCAAAACCATTCAAGACATAACAGGCATGGACAAGGACTTCATGACTAAAACACCAACAGCATTGGCAACAAAAGCCAAAATAGACCAATTGGACCTAATTAAACTCCAGAGCTCTGTACAGCAAAAGAAACAATCGTTAGCTTGAACTGGCAACCAACAGAATGGGAAAAAATTTTTGCAATCTACCCATCTGACAAAGAGCTAATATCCAGAATCTACAAAGAACTAAAACAGATTTACAAGAAGAAAACAAACAAGCCCATTCAAAAGTGAGTGAAGGACATGAACAGACACTTTTCAAAAGAAGACATCTATGAGGCCAACAAACATAAGAAAAAATACTCAGCATCACTGGTGATTAGAGAAATGCAAATCAAAACTACACTGAGATACCATCTCACACCAGTTAGAATGGCTGTCATTTAAAAAATCTGGAGATAACGGATGCTGGAGAGGATGTAGAGAAATAGAAACACTTACACTGTTGGTGGGACTGTAAATTAATTCAACTATTGTGGAAGACAGTGTGGCGATTCCTCAAGGACCTAGAAATAGAAATTCCATTTGACCCAGCAATCTCATTACTGGGTATATATCCAAAGGATTATAAATCTTTGTATTATGAAGACACATGCACACGTATGTTCACGGCGGCACTGTTTACAATAGCAAAGACCTGGAACCAACCCAAATACCCATTGATGATAAACTGGACAAGGAAAATGTGGCACATATACACCATGGAATACTAAGCAGCCATCAAAAACGATGAGTTTGTGTCCTTTGTAGGGAAATGGATGAATCTGGAAACCATCATTCTCAGCAAACTGACACAAGAATGGAAAATCAAACAAACACCACATGTTCTCACTCATAGGCGGGTATTGAACAATGAGAACACATGGACACAGGAAAGGGAGCATCACACACTGGGGTCTGTTGTGGGGAAACTAGGGAAGGGATAGCGGGGGGTAGGGAGATTGGGGAGAGATAACATGGGGAGAAATGCCAGATATAGGTGATGGGGGAATGAAGGCAGCAAACCACATTGCCATGTATGTACCTAGACAACAGTCCTACATGATTTGTACATGTGCCCCAGAAGCTAAAATACAATTAAAAAAAATATATATATATATATATAAAGATAAAAGTAAAATGGGGAAAAAAATTTTAATTTCTATTTTTATAACTCTATGAAGTTATTATTATCATCATTTTACTGATGAGGAAACTGAGGCAAAGAGGACCTAAGTGATCTGACAAAGGTAACATAAATGTTTATTTTTATCACCATCTGTGTCTGCACTAAGCATTGATAAAATGCTCAATGACTGGAGATGCTAGCCCTCTCTGTTCTTACTACTGTAGGGAACCATTTCAATTCTGCTTTATCTTGTCAGTATCCTAGTCCTCAACCATTTACCCATTGTAACTTTTATTGAGAGAGTTTAAAATTAAATAGCCTGTGTCCTTTCAATTTATACCGTGTAGAATTTGGCACATAGATGCCACCTTAGACATTGTGTGTTTGGCCCAATCCTTATTAAAAAAAAAAAAAAAAAAAAAAAAGTGGCACAAACATAAAATTATTCTAAAGCCAATTTCTAAGGCCAATACGTAAAGTGATGGAATGAAAACCATTTTTTGATGGCTCCTACCATTTAAAAGATAATCTTCCGAGTGCTGTAGTGCAGTATGTCAGTACTAACGATTCTGCTACTTTAGTAAGCTGTGGGAAGCACCAGGCTTCTCTCCTGATCAGCACTGTCACATGGCTGTGCTCTGATACAGTATGCAAATTACAGCACCAGCCACGTAAGTAGATATTGCTAGTGGCACATCATATATGGGCTACTTGAGTGAAAAAGGCTGCTGTTAAATTTAATGATGAGGCTGAATGTCATTAACTGTGTGCTTATTCAAAGAGTTTCCCCTCGAATCATGTGTTCCCCTGTCAGATATGTCACTTTTAAGCAACCCCTGTGCAGTAGAGTCCTTTCCACCTTTCTCTTCATGAGGAATCACCTTGTTTTTTGCTAATGGACTTCCTGATAATAGAGGAAAACACAAACTTTCTTTTTCAAAATCTTACTCTAGTATGCCTGCCTAAGTAATGTGCTGTAAAAGTTAAGAAAACGAGTAACATTTCTTATGGGAATGTTTTATAAACACATGATAGAATATTTTATCATTTCTGTGAATTTTTGTCCTGAGCGTTAAATACTAAATTGAAAAATCATTTCCTTTAGTTTTTGCATAATTTATAATCGTTTCAGTAGCAATCATATTACTGAAAATCAATGAGACATGTCCTCTTTCATATTGATGACAAGGTAATGTCCATTGGATCTCATGTATTATTATATGAGCATT
This sequence comes from Alouatta palliata, assembly GCA_004027835.1. Taxonomy (NCBI): domain Eukaryota; kingdom Metazoa; phylum Chordata; class Mammalia; order Primates; family Atelidae; genus Alouatta; species Alouatta palliata. The sequence goes on along the minus strand of PVKV010007921.1, from coordinate 83,073 downwards.
AGAGTTTCCTTTGAAGTCTAGAGATGATAGTCTCCCTAGTGCTTGCTCTGTATGTGTGTGAGAGAGAGAGAGGTGGGGAGAGGAGAGGAGAATGGGCATGTGGGTAGAGACTGGTCTGAGAGACAGATGCATGTTAAGTAGCCCTTTTGGTGATGTACATATATGAAGTTAGTATTTCTGCGGCTGTTGCCTCCATTTGCAGAGTCTGTTTTTCTCCTCTTGGATTTATATTTAATGTTTTTATTCAACTATAACATATACACAAGAAAATGAACAAATGTGCATTGTACAGTTTAGTGATTTTTACAAATTGGGCATAATTGTGTCACCAGCATTCAGATTAAGAAACAGAGCATTTCCAGCAACTCAGAAACTAGGTTCTTCTCTCTATTATTATTATTTTTTTTTGATACGGAGTCTCGCTCTGTCATCCAGGCTGGAGTGCAGTTGCGCAGTCTCAGCTCACTGCCCCCTCTGCCTCCCGGGCTCAAGCGATTTTCATGCCTCAGCCTCCCAAGTAGCTGGGACCACAGGTTCATGCTTTCCTGTCCAGCTAATTTTGTATTTTGAGTGGAGTTTTAGTTTTGCCATGTTGGCTAGGCTGGTCTCAAACTCCTAGTCTCAAGTGATCTGCCCGCCTCAGCCAGAAACTAGTTTCTTTTCCCTCAGCTGCCTACCTATAGTAACCACTGTCCTTCCAACTTCTAACTCTGGATTATTACTGTCTTTGTAAATGACCAAGTTAGAAATGTTGAACTTTATTTCAAGAACAATGGGGAAGTTATCAAAAGGTTTGCATTTCCAAAGGATCAGTGGCTGCTGTGTGGAGAACAAATTGTCGAGGTTCAGAATGTAAATGGTGGGACTAGAGAAGAGGCTACTTGAAGAAATCACGTGGTGGCTACACACACACACACACACACACACACACACACAGACACACACACGTGTGTGCACACACAATGTATTTATTCGGCCAAATAAACTGAGCTTAGCTATGAGGTGTATAGGAGGGAGATATTAATAGTTCCCAGGTTTATGGATAAGGTACAATGTATTGAACGGGGAAGACTAGAAGAGGCACCTATTTGAGTAAAAAGTCCTGGAATTCCAGTTTGAACTTGTTATTTCGAAATGCCTGTGAGATATCAAAGGGAATTCCCAAGTGGCGGTTGAATATATGGCTGTATCTAGAGTGTGAAAAAGGAATCTGGAATGGAGAGGTAAATTTGACAATTATTTACATATAGGTTATATATAAAACCATAATATTGATGAAATCTCTCAGAGACAGGGTAAAAACACATGATAATATGGGTATGACATACAAAATGGGAGAGACAGAAAAGAGGGAGCTTTCAAAAAGGCAATAACCGGAGAATGGTTATTAGCAAGGGAGTGATGGCAGGTTATGTGGGTGATCTCAGTGGGTGATGGATGAAGAATGCATTGGGTCAAAACCCATGCAGGAGACAGTTATATGCTCAGTTGTGATCCTAGGGCTTTTCCCGGTAAGTAGTAAGTCATCCTTCTGTCTTCTACTTTGGCTGTCACTATATCCTGTAGACTAAATGACATTCACTATAACAGAAAGTTACCAAGTTTTTGAGGGAAGATGGGCAAGTTTGAATATGTAACTTCAGGGTGGGAAAATCAAATTATTTTTAACATATCTATTTGCCAGTTCTGTTCACCAAAAATGGATGCCAAATGTCTATATTTGAACAGCCAAACTAAAAACACCTCTCCTCTCTCTCTGTCTCTCTCTCACTCTTGCTCTAACACACACACATGCGTGCACACACACACGCACAACTTTAATGGTGAGTATCTTAATTTCTGTTTCAAAGCTTTTCTGAGTACGTTAGTCTTTGAAACACTATCTCCTTTAATCTTCCCAAGCATCATTATTTGGAAATGTGTTGTTGAGTAAAGTGCTGCTGGAATTGGTAAACACACGTTCATTGCTTTACTCAGCCTTAGTTCCTTTGAGATTTTATAACTGAACATCAGTACTATGTATCATTTTAGAAGTGTTCAGAGGTCGATCTTGATGTTCCCTTTTGTAGCTTTGCTGCTCTCACAGTGTTCCTTATATATTTACTGAAGAAGGTGAGGTGATTTTCTGCTCCTATATGCTTTAGTTTGATTTCTCAGTCATGATTGTATTTTCTATATACTTGAACACAGTGCCTGAGAAGAGGAGAAAATTATGGTAACAAAGATGCTACTTCTAAGTAGAAAATGAGTTTTATTCAGAAGTGCTTATACTCTGTGTGGAGCAAATGAAACTGAAGCCCATGTGCATTTGTTTCATGGAGCAGAGTTGGGCTTGCTTTGTCTCTTCATCATAACCACAGGTCCTTCTGGGATTAGAAATTATAGTGTGAAAAGTGACTATGGAGAAGAGGATTCTCGGAAGATGGCAGTGTAGAAAGCACCAGGAATCTGTCCTCAACTAGTCAACAAGTGCGCTGACAGAACCTGTTTAACGTAACTCTTTTGGAATTCTGAATCTACTAAAGGTGTACAATCTCCAGGGGAAGGCTAGGATGGTGAATTGTGGTTATGTTGGTTCTTAGCATGGTAGCAGCCACATACCCCTATCCCTCAGCCCCAGGGTAGGCAGCCATACCTTGGTCTAAGAGAAGCTTGCAGGCAGCTTGCAGGATATAGAGTGTGGAATAAGGATCCATATATTGGAGATATGAGTACTGAGAGCTGCAGAAAAGTGGGCAGTGATTGTTCTTGTGCTGACCCTGTGTTGTTGCAAGCCCTTCCTCCTTCAGCCCATGTGAGTTTCAGGGAATATAAAGGTCTTGTCCGAGGGTGGGTGTGGTGGCTCATACCTTTAATCCCAGCACTTTGGAAGGCCAAGGTGGGAGGATTGCTTGAGCTCAGAAGTTCAAGTCCAGCTTGGGCAGCATAGTGAGACCCTATCTCGTAAAGAAAAAAATTAAGATTCAGTCCCTTTTCCCCCCCTTCATTTTTTTCTATTTGTATTTTGGGAGCCAGATCCTGGAAACTGGGGTGTTCCGAAGCAACCACACATGTATGAGGGAAGTTAGAAAGTCACTACATGTGGCCAGGAAGAGGCACAGCCTCAGAAAAGATCTGAGTAGACCTAAGTTTATACCTCAGGCAGATCATTGACGTAGAGACTGCCTATAGCAAACAAAACAAAACCAAAAGCCGCTGCAAACCCTTGGGAAGGAAGAAAATTTGGTTTCCAGAATCACCACGTTATTAGATTCAAATGTCCAGCTTTTACCCAAAAATCACAAAGCATACAAAGAAACAAGAAAATGTGTCCACTGAAAGGAAAAAATAAAACCGACAAACTGTTCCTGATAAAAATCTGATGGCCTGTATTTTAGACAAAGACTTTAACTGTTGCAAAGATGTTCATGAACTAAAGGAAAACATGGGGAAGTCAAGAAAACAATGTATAAACAAAAAATAAATATTAATAAAGATATAGACAATCTATAAGGAAGCCAAACATAAATTTTAGAGCTGAAAAATACCATAACTGAAATGAAAAATTCACGAGAGAGATTCAAAGATGAACATGAGCAGGCAGAAGAAAGAGTCTGAATTTGAAAATAGGACAATCAAAATGATAAAGTCTGAGGAACAGAAAGAAAAAAGAATGAGGAAACTTGAATGGTGTATAAGGGACCTGTGGAAGCTTATGCCATCAAACAGACCAGCATGTGCACTGTGGAAATTCCAGAAGAGAGAAAGGAGCGGTGAGATTATTTGAAGAAGTAACGGTGGAAAACTTCCCACATTTGATGAAAAACATGAATGGCAACATCCCAGAAGCCCAGTGAACGTCGAGTAGGATGAACTCAGAGACCCACATTAAGACACATTATAATCAAACTGTCAAAAGTAAAAATAAAGAATATCTTGAAAGCAGCAAGAGAGAAGCAACTCTTCACATGCAGAGGTGCTACAGTAAGGTTCTCCACAGGTTTCTCCTCAGAAACTTTGAAGCCCGGAAGCCAGTGGGCCAACATAAAAGAAAAAAAAAAAAAAAGGACAGCCAAAGACCCTGCATCTAGCAAAATGCTCCTTCAAAAGTGAGATAGAAAATAAGACATTCTCAGGAAACAAAAGCTGAGGGAGTTTGCTACCACCAGACGTACCCTGTAAGAAATACCTGCAGGTTGGAGTGAAAGGACACTAGACAGCAAGTTTACTGAGATGAGAAATACACATCTCAGTAAAGATAAATACATGGGAATTATTAAAGCTAGTAGTGTTGTAACAACAGATTGTAACTCCACTTTTTGTGTTCGACATTATTTTAGAGTAATGACTAACATATATTTTTATAAAAGGTGATTGTTAGTCTAAAATCTGGTATTATTATAACTTTGGTTTGTAACTCCACATTTTGTTTTCTATATAATTTAAGAGCCTAATGCATTAAAAAAGTTTTTTTAGTTTATCTTTTTTGACACACAACATATGAAGATATAATTTTGTAACATAAGCAACTGAAAGGAATGAGGACAGAGATTTAAAGGAGCAGAGTTTTGTATTACAGTTAAGCTGGTATAAATCCTAATTAGTGCTATAACTTCAGGATATTAAATATAATCTCCATGGCAACCACAAATAAAATACATATAAAATACACAGATGCTCCTCAACTTATGATGTGGTTGCTTCACATTAAACCCATTGTAAGCTGAAAACATCTAAGCTGAAAATGCACTGAATACCCCGATAAACCCATCATAAAGTCGAAAAATTGTAAGTTGAATCATTCACCATATACTCTTCAACTTATGATGGGGATATGTCCAAAGAAACCCACCATAAAGTTAAAAATTATAAGTTCAACATTAAGTCAGGGACCATCAATATACAAAAGGAAATGAGAAAGGAATTTAAACATTATTTCACCACAAAAAAAATCTAAACACAAAAGAAGGCAGTAATGTGGAAAATGAGGGACAAAACAAATAGCAAAGTAGAAGAAGTAAATCCCTTCTTACCAGTCAGATCCTGACATATTTTAGAACATAAAAGGAAATTCTAACAAACGCTACACCATGAATGAACCTGGAGGATAGTATACTAAGAGAAAAGAGCCAGTCACAAAAAGACAGATTACGACAGATGTATAACACATTATGTAATTATAACTTATATGACATTATATAACGAGATTATACCACAACACATGAGTATTTAAAGTAGGCAAAATCATAGAAACAAAGTAAAATGATGATTCCCAGGGCTTGGGGGGTTATTGTGTAATGGGTATAGAGTTTCAATTTGGCAAGATGAAAAAGTTCTGGAGATTGGTGGTTGGTGATGGTTGCACAATGCTATGAATCCATTCAATATGTCTTAACTGTACACTTAAAAAATGCTTAAGATTACCAGCCTGGGCAACATGACAAAACCCTGTCTCTATAAAAATATAAAATTTGGCCAGACATGATGGCATGTGCCTGTAGTCCCAGCTACTTGGGAGGCTGAGGCAGGAGAGTCACCTGAGCCCGGGAGGTAGTCTGCAGTGAGCCTCCAGTTTGGGCGACAGAGTGAGATCTTGTCTCAAAACAAAAGCAAAATTGGTTAAGATGATACATTGTATGTTACATGGAATGTAACGTTAAAAAATTGTAAAAAGTGACTATGAAGAAAAAAATAGTAATAAAAACTTCCAAAAACCAAAACAAAAATACTCCTAGTTAGTCCTCTAACAATTGTGGTCTAGAAGGTTAAGTGTAGCAGTAAAGGGTTGATCGGGGAGGCAGAACCACTGTGAGCCGTGGGTCTAAGGGTTTATTACAGGAATGAGAGCTCCCTCGTATGGGGGGAGCTGGGTGGCGGCGGGAGGGCCAGGGGAGTCAGAAGCTGAGCGCAGCCACCAACCCGATGTGGATGGAAACGGGAAGGTGCTCGAGGGTCTTGGGGAGAATGCCTCTGTGTGGCAGCTGCTTCTGTGGGTTTGCTGCCAAGCAGTTGCTTGTGGGTGCCATGCCACTGTTGGTCAGCGGGGTCCACTGGGGCAGAACAGCTGGACACTGAATGGAGAAGAGTAACCATGAGCTGGGAATGCTGGCATCCCCGGCTCTGTCCCCACTTCTCCCCATGATGACCTTCATTCAGAGAGTATTGGCTGCTGCTTCACTTCTGCTCCAAAACTCAGGCACGTGTCTTCTAGGGCCAGTATTAACCCCGAACCTTACCAGGGAAAGGCCTTCTGGGAACTTCAGCACAACCATTTGACAGAGAACAAACTACCACAGTGTGGCATCTAAATAAATCTCATCGGCTTCTGAAAGTTGATTTTTTTTTTCTCTACCACTTCAAATACCAGAATTATTACATGGAGACAAAAGAAAGGTGAATTTATTTTTCACCAGAATGTAAATGACAGTCTTGAATATGCAGATCACCATAATAAGAATTGAATTCTGTCTATATTTATCACATTTGGATGGGCCTAAGTGTAATTACTTAAAAATATTTAGCATGGATTAAAAATGTCACATTTTGTTTAAGATAGGAATTATAAATACAAATTTAATCAAACAATTAAAATGAATTCCTTGGTGAATGTTGACTGGTTGGCAAATGAAAAGGTAGGCTGGGTTAGATGTCACTTGATCTAGTTTTAAAAGCAGCTGTGTCATAAACCAACTATGTAACTTTGCATAAATATTTATTTTTCATCCTTAGATTATTTATAAAAATTAGAAATGTATGTGGAAACAATGAAATATTATATAATTTTCAGATATTATAGTGTCTTTAGGGAAAAAGATTTCCTTCCTCCAGTTGACTTACACAATAAACATTTAAATCCTAAGTAATAATCTTGTAATGAATAGACTGGATTAGATGTTAAGTCAGATTCCATTGTCTGTCTCAAGTGATTGCAATGTAACAGTTCTTTTTATTAAAACGTAAATAATCTTATTTCTTGGTTATTTGTCTAAGAGGAATCTTCATTTGTATTTCCCGTGAGAGTACTGGTTTTGCTTCAGTCATTAGAATATGATTTATTTTGAATCCAAAAGTTGCATCCTTGAGTGTCTTGCTACACCAGACATTAGATCTATTTCAATGAATTTTCAAACGTTTTTGTTGTTCCCTCTTGGTTGTTGCCTGTGTGCACCAGGTGCCAGGCTGGAATGCAGTGGCGCGACCTCGGCTCACTGCAACCTCCGCCGCCCGGGTTCAAGCAATTCTTCTGCCTCAGCCTCCCAAGTAGCTGGGACTACAGGTGCGTGCCACCATGCCCAGATAATTTTTTTTTGTATTTTTAGTAGAGACGGGGTTTCACCATGTTGACCAGAATGGTCTCGATCTCTTGACCTCGTGATCCGCCCACCTCAGCCTCCCAAAGTGCTGGGATTACAGGCGTGAGCCACCGCACCTGACCGCAGCTTCCTTTTCTAATAAACAAAACTATATGAAATAAAAATGCTGACACCATAAATTAAAACCCTAAAGCTAAAATAATCTGTAATGCAATGAATGTGTGTATGTGTGATTTGTGTTTATGAAATTATATGTATATGTATATATACTTGTGTGAAGGGGTGTATATATTACTCTTGTTGAATTTAAGCCCCTATGAGACAGAGTTCAGATATCACAGAGCTCAGAAATCCTTCTGAACGTCTAGTACGAGAAGAAAATTGAGATTAGATAATCAGAATTGATGAAGGGACCAAAAATTGGTTAGACTCTCCAAAGAATATATCACAGTTGAGCATCTTTTCGAATTAATCCAATGAGTCTTTACTCAGTGTAATTTAATTTTGTAAACCAATGTTATTTTGCTTTAAAAGGCCACTAGTTACATCTAAGCTGTTATTGCTTATGCAGTTAGATTTATTAAAATGCTTTAGGTGCTTTATTTAAAATCAGCATAAAACACAGATTTTATTTTAGTGTGGTTTTTGCCTTAGGTTTGCTTGTTATTTTATTTTTTCAGTGTTGGAAACATATTTCAATGCTTTGAGCTACAGCTAGACCACCCACAAACTAGGCACAGTTCTTCCCTCAGAGTGTACACTTGTAGGGAGGAAGATTATTTCCCGGTGCCAGGGAGGTTGAGAATGCAGAGGCAGTGGCAGCACCTTTCTAGGTAGGCCTCAGGTGGTATTAAGGGCATGGTGCCAGGAGGCACTGAGAAGCAGGTCCTGTTTCCTTGAAGAGGGTGGCCCTGGTCATAGTGTGCTCTGAGTTTAGCAGGTTTACACCTGGCATTGAATTAAGCCCATGGGAAAGCAGTCTTACTAATACAATGATCACACCCCCTTCCGCCTCCCCAGAAGATAAGCATTATTTGTCGTTATCTAGTCATTTTTCCTCTGTTCTCATATTCTAAATTAGAAGAGCATTTGTTAATCTCCCCAGTTTATGTTCTGCTTTTGTTTTCACTTTATCACTCTTCTTTTTACTTCGTATACTAATAGCTCTTAACAGTTCTTTGTCCTCATCTAATCCGTTGCTTCCCAGCTGTCATGGAAAACAATGACTTGAGCTATGTGGGTAAACATAGCTTTCCAGACATCTTCAGTGCAGAACATGATTCTGTGGGTCTGGAATGGAGCCTGGGAATTTGTATTCATAACAAGTAGAACCTCAGGTAGTTCTTAGGGGGGACATTTAGGTAATGCTGGCTGACCTTGAGAGCTCCGCGTGGCGGTCCAAGCCACCTATGGGCAGAGGGCCAGCTTAGGACATAGAAATACAGGAGGCTCGTGAGACATGCCGAGGCTGAAAAATTATCCGTTGTTTATTTGAAATTTAAATTTAACTGGGTGTCCTATCTGGCAGCCTTTCCTGTGGAGAAAGTAGATTTGTGGTGCAGAAGTAGCTATTCAAATTTGTTAGCAGGGCCAGATAATGTCTGTCAGGCCAGGAATTAGATTACATTTCTCTTGGACTTAAATTCGGGTGTTGCCTCAGACCGCCTCTGTGTGCCCTGATTGCTGGCTCTTTTGATGGAGCATGATGTTGAGGGTTAAATTGTGTCATCCCAAATACATATTTTGAAGTTCTAAACGTGAATACATCAGAGCAAGAGTTTATTTGGAGACACGGATTTTTACAGAAGTACAAGTTAAAAATGAAGGCATTTAGGGTAGGCTCTAATTCAACCTGATTGATGTCCTATAAACAGCAGTAATTTGGAGAGAGACACATGCACACAGGGAGAAGAGCATCATGTGAACATGAAGGCAGTGATCAAGGTGATGCTTCTGCTGGTTAAGGAACCCCAAAGACTGCCGGCAACCCACCAGAAACTAGGGGAGAGGACTGGAAGGGATTGTCCCTTACAGGCCATAGAATGAAACAGCCATGGCCTTGCACTTCTAGCCTCCAACAGACATTTCTGTTGTTAAAGCCACCCTGTTCGTGGTACTTTGTTAGGGCAACCCCAGCAAAGAAATGCATGTGGCGGTACAGAAATTGGACTGATGAGCTCCCGCTCTCGCTAGTGTGGAAAGTCTATGGATTGTATGCTGGACAGGTAGAATAATCTGTATTTTACAAATGTGGAAGCTCAGAGTGGTTAGATGACTTAGCTAACATTACTGCAAGCCCTTGATTAAGGAGTTCATATTTATCAACATTTATTAACGTATAAATATGGAATATATGTTTGTAATAACAGCCTTCATAGAGAATTGGCCGTGTACCAGATACTTTATATGCATTATCTAATTTGATATTTATGATTAACGAGTAAGTTAGGCACTATTCATTAACTGCATTTTATGAATAAAAACTAAAGCTCAGTGAGAGAACATGTTGTGGTATAGTCAAATAGTAGCTACCTGCTAAGTAGTGGAACCAGGAATCAAGCCCAAGTCCTTCATAGTTCCATGCACTGTTTTCTCTACATCTAGACAAGAAAGATGCCCACCAGTGTATAACATTGCAAAAGGCTGGGGAAAAGGAGGCTCTCTGTTGAGTTAGATTGTCTTCTCGTTGCTCTAGAATTACACATTTTGTTTCACACAGTAATTTTGCATATGTGCACGTGTATCTATAATCTCCTGTGTGGCCAGGGTCACCCCAAAATGCCTTCGTTCATGAATTTTACCAACAATTAAAGGAGTTTGCTACTTTACAAGTAGCAAATTTTACATTATTGCAGGTGTTCTTATTTATGCTCTTCTAGTTTTGCCTTAGACCATAATAGACATAGTTAAATTTAATTCCTGAGTTTTATATTCTTAGTTCCTGATAGTATCCCTAAAAGATTGCTGGCAACAAAATCTATCTCCTGCAGGGAATAATACAGATTCTACCTCTCTCTTTCTCTTGTATCTTCCCCAGCCTCTGAGATTTGTGACAGATTTTATTCCTTTGGGTTTCCACTGTGATATTTCTAGTCCAGCATTTTAACAGTTAATGTTTGCTTCATGCAATGGAAAGGAAGGTTTCTCACCAGAGGTGATTTCTGGCCTGCAGAGTGTGTGGCTTATAAGATTTATTATTTTTATTGGGTGGAGGAGTTTCTCCAGGCTATTTCTGTGAATGAGAGATCAAAGGCAGATGGATCTGACAGCTTTCCTCTGAGAAGGACCACCCAATAGTTTGCTAGGTCTTGTGTTTTTCTACCCCATGGTGGTTGATGTACCCAGGATCCACTGCCATTTTGTTTTGAATGAAAGTACATGAAGAAGTCGCTATTTCTGCTGTTGATTTTTACCTATTTTATTACTATTGTTTCTTTCAAATCCATAAAAATTTCCGGTGTTCTTCTCCCTCAGACCCCCTCCCCAGCTTTCTTTTTACCTAATATTTGTTTCTTATGTCTTCGTCTGAACTGGAATTAAAGTTACTTGACTTTTGCTGCTTCGGTGGGAAAGTAGGAGGCTTCCCTGGTCTGGATCCTGGGTCAAGGAGCCAAGCCTCTCTGAAGATGAAGTTGGTCTCCTAGTTGCAGCAGATGAGTACTTCTATGAGGGAAGTGTGGTGTGTTGGTCAGGCCTTCAGTTCCTAAGCAAGGGTGAGGCATGCAAGAGTCTAGACACGTGTGGGGTAGGGGTGATGCCCTGATTCTGGAACAGCTAAACGAGGCGAGTCATCAGAATGAAATCCAAGGCACCTTGTAAAAGCCAGGAAGCCCAGTAAGCGAGAGACCAGAGTTGGATGTCCAAGGGTTCAAAGAGTGGAACCTGAGGATCCACCTTACTAGACAGATTTTTTTTTAACCTTTTCAGTGTTAATTTTTTAACAGAATGATAGAGAAAATAACTTAGCTATCTGTTGCTATGTAACAAATTACCACAAATGTAGAAACTTAACACAATTCCTATTTTTTATCTCACAGTCTCTGTGGGAGTCTGGCGTAGCTTACCTCTACTCAGGGCCTCTCACTTGCGAGTAGTTAGTCAATGCTGAAGTCTCTTCCAAAGACTCACATGGGGCAGGATCTGCTTCCAAACTCACTTATGTGGTTATTGGTAGGGTTCAGCTCCTTGTGAACTGTAGAGTTGAGGGCTTCAGCTCCTCACTGGCTGCTGGATGGAGGCTGCCCTCTGTTCCTTGCACTTCCTCAAAGCCAGCAAGAGAGAGGACCTGCTGTGAGAAATGCATCCAGGGTCCTGCCCTAGCTCTGTGGAAAACACACCCCACTTCTGGGCCAACACAGCAGGCAGGTTTCTGACCTTGCTTGAGCACACTGCATGGGTGGGATTGCTGCCCCACACTGCCCGACTCCGCACAGCCCAGCTGATTGAAATTTCTGAGGTTCTCTCTTGCCATCCATCTTTTTCTAGGAGGTCACCCCAGATTTAGAGTTTGTGTTGGTGGCGGTTCATGCGTGTAATCTCGGTGCTTTTGGGGGCTGAGGCAGAAGGATTGATTGAGGTCAGGAGTTCGAGACCAGTCTAGACAACATAGTAAAGCCTTTTCTATAGAAAAAAATAAATATTAATTAGCTGTGGGTGGTGGCACACCTGTAGTCCCAGCTGCTCAGGAGGCTGAGGCAAGAGGGATTGCTTGAGCCCAGGAGTTTGAGGTTACAGTAAGCTATGATTGTGCCACTGCACTCCAGCTTCGGTGACAAAGCAAGACTGTCTCTTTAAAAAAAAATGAAAAAAGGGCCGGGCGCGATGGCCCATGCCTGTAATCCCAGCACTTTGGGAGGCCGAGGTGGGCGGATCACGAGGTCAAGAGATGGAGACCATCCTGGCCAGCATGGTGAAACCCAGTCTGTACTAAAAAATACAAAAATTAGCTGGGTGTGGTGGTGCATGCCTGTAGTCCCAGCTACTCGGGAGGCTGAAGCAGGAGAATTGCTTGAACCTGGGAGGCAGAGGTTGCAGTGAGCCCAGATTGCGCCACTGCACTTCAGCCTGGTCCCTGGCAACAGAGCGAGACTCTGTCTCAAAAAAAAAAGTTTATGTACTACCTACATACCACTTTCTCAGAAAGGTCTTGCCTGTCCACTCTCTCTAAAATACCACCCACCGCTACCCACACATCCATCTTTTACTTTCTTACTGAGTTTCATGTTTTTTCATAAGAATTTATCATGATCTGACTTGATTATGTTTATCAATGTTTCCTTCCACCCCACCCTAGCTGATGTAGATTCCATGAGAATTTGGACTGGATATATTTTTTTATTGCTGTGACTCCAGAGCCTAGAGCAGTACTCCGTACACTAAGAGGGTCAATGGAAATATGTTGTTGAAGTTTTGAATGTCTTTATGGTGGAGATATTAACACTATCTGGATATTTATGTTCTGTCTTCTAAAATGCTACTATTTAAAGCACGTTTCTCAAAATTTTTGCTTCTGCATAGAACATGATAATAGTTTTCTATAGCTGCATATAGCCTCCCCTAAAAAGCTCTTTAATAGACATTGGAAATTTTCCTGCCTTTTAAATATGTACATTTTTTCATAGCTTTGGTGTCAGTCTGACAAAATTTGAATATGACTCGTATCACTAAGGTATTGCTCACCTGCGAACTCACATAGCATGCCTGTACATATTTTTTTACTTGGTTTACTATGGTGGGTATAAGATTGAAGTCATTTGTTTTTACTCCCTCTTACAGAATTTACTTTTTGAAATACTAGCAGATTTAAGACGTTCTATCATATTTACTGATTCTCCGCTGAACTCTTAATCCTTAGCTGTCCAATATGTAGATACATAAAAGAAAGATATACATTTGTTGTAAATTGGTTTATGTTTAAAAATCACAATTATTTATATAATGGCGAATAAAAAAAAAACCAAAAGAAGTGTTGAGAGTAGATACCCCTGTCTGTTTCCCAGTCTTAGGAGATGTATTAGGGATCTGCAGAGAAATAGAACAGCTGAACCACACGCGCGCACACACACACACACACACACACGCACACGAACACACACACACGAACACACACACACACACACACACACACGAACACATACACAGAGAGATTTTAAGAAATTGAGGGGCTGGGTGTGGTGGCTCACGCCTGTAATCCCAGCACTTTGGGAGGCCGAGGTGGGCGGATCACCTGAGGTTAGGAGTTCGAGACCAGCCTGGCCAACATGGAGAAACCCCATCTCTATTAAAAAAAAAAAAATTGAGGAACTGGCTCACATGACTGTGGGAACCAGCAAGTCTGAAATGTTGGGGGCAGGCTTGGGCAGGCTGGAAGTTTCAGCAGCAGCCGTTGTTGCAGTCTTGAGTCTAAAGGCAGAATTCCTTCCTCTTCTCTGAACTTGAGTCTTTTGTCTTAAGTCCTTTAGCTAATTGAAAGAGGCCCATCCACATTATGGGGGGCAATCTGCTTTACTCAAACTCCATGGATTTAGATGTTAACAACATATTTAAAAACTTCACAGCATCTGGATTGGTGTTTGACTAAACAACTGGATACCCACCATAGCCTAGCCAACTTGAATTAACCACCTAAAAATTAATCAGTTACCATATGACCCAGCAGTCTTTCTCCTCGATATTTACACTAGAGAAATAAGAACTTTTGTTCACACAAAAGCCTATGCATGAATGTTCATAGCAGCTTTATTTGTGATAGCCCCAAACTGGAAATAACCCATGTGTGTTTTAACAAGTGAATGGATAAACAACCTGTGGTATATCCATATGGTGGAGTACTACTCAGTGGTAAAAAGGGGCAGGTCTTGATATATGCAGCAGCTTAATTGGATCTCAAGATCCAATTATGTTGCGTTAAAAAAAAATAAGCTAATCTCAAATGATGGCATATTCCTGAGGTGACAAAATTATGGAGATAGAGAACAGATTAATGACTGCCAGGATTTAGAGTTAGGGACAGTAAAAGCTGTAAAGCGATAGCCTGAGGCAGTTTTGGGGTAGTGATGGAGGAGTTCTGCGTGCTGATTGTAGTAGTAGTTATATGAATCTGTAATGCAATAAAATTTATAGAAGCACAGTCCTTTTCTTCCTCTAAAAGAGTAAGTTCATGATGGAAAAACTGGTAGAATCCAAGCAAGGCCTATGTTTAACAGAATTGTAACAATGCCAATTTTCTGTTCTTGATAATTGATACCATGATTATACAAGATGATATCATTTAGGGAACCTGGGTGAAGAATGCAAGAGAACTTCCTATTTTTGTAACTTCTCTGAGAGTCAAACGAATTCAAAATTTTGAGTTTTTTTAAAGGATGGAGGAAGAATTGAAAAATCTATAGACATTAGAGAAATCACTGATAATGGCAAATAGGTAGGCAGGAGAAAGAAGGAGTGATAGCACTGAAGCTGGACTGAACACTGGGGGGTGCAGGTCAGCGAGAGAAATGGCTTATTGAAGGACCATGTGTTGAGAAGCAGTGGGCAGGAAGATTGCAGGCAGAGGATAGGGCCTCTTAGACACCTCAGTTGCTTGCTCAAGGCATTTGGGAACTTACCTTCAGTGGAGAAAATGAGGAATGTTGATGGGCTTTTTTACTAAGTGAAGATCCATCGTAATTTAAAAGGACATTTATATTTTAGGTCTGAAAAATGCAAAGCATCAAGAAGTTTGAAAGACTGTGCTTAGTAATGTTACTGAAGTATTCTAAAAGCTTTAGTTTATTTGTCTTTTTTTGTTGTTGTTCTTTGTTTTTCTTTATTTTTGTTTTGAGACAGAGTTTCACTCTTGTTGCCCAGACTGGAGTGCAGTGGTGTGGTCTCGGCTCAAGCAATTCTCCTGCCTCAGCCTCCCGAGTCACTGGGATTACAGGGGCCCGCCACTATACCCAGCTAATTTTTTATTTTTATTAGAGACGAGTTTCACCATGTTGGTCAGGATGGTCTCAAACTCCAGACCTCAGGTGATCCGTCCGCCTTGACCTCCCAAAGTACTGGGACTACAAGGATGAGTCACTGTGCCTGGCCTTGTCTTTTTTGGGTATTGTTTTGGTATACCTTAGTTCTAAGATAGTTTTATACATAAGGAGACCTTTCTTTTAAGGAAAAACTGGTAATAATTGATAGAAAGGAGATGGTAGAAGCAATACAATTAAATGCTTAGTGGTAGGCTGTTTGGATTCATTTATTGAAGTAACAAGTAAGTAAAAGTGTATAATACAGTGTATACTTTCTCTTTGATTGCTTATGGTTTTATTTATATCACACTTTTTTCTTTTTTATTTCGGTAGGTTTCTGGGCAACACATGGTGTTTGGCTACATGAATAAGCTCTTTAGTGATGATTTCTGAGATTTCGGTGCACCTGTACACTATATATAATTTTATCTCTCACCCCCGTCCCACCCTTCCCCCTGAGTCCCCAAAGTCCATTGTGTCATTCTTATACCTTTTCATCCTCATAGCTTAGCTCCCACGTATGAGTAAGAACATACAGTATCATACATATTTTTGAAGGATTGCATATACTTGCTATTGTCTGAATGTTTATGTCTCTCCAAAATTCATACATTGAAACCTAATCGCAAAGATGATAATATTAAGGAATAAAGCCTTTGCAGAGTGATTAGGTCATGCGAGCAGAACCCTCCTGAGTGGGATTAGAACCCCTGTGAAAGAGACCTGACTCTACTAAAACTACAAAGGAATTGTCTGGGCTTGGTGGCACATGCCTGTGGTTCTAGCTGCTCAGGTGGCTGAGGCATGACAATTGTTTGAGCCCAGGAAGCAGAGGTCGCAGTGAGCTGAGATTGCACCACTGCACTCCAGCCTGGGCGACAGCGCGAGACTGTCTCGGAGAAAAAAGAAAGAGACCTAAGAGAGCTCCCTAGCCGTTCTTGCCCTTCTGCCACGTGAGGACGCAGAGAAGTCTCCATCTATGAGGAACAGGTGCTCACCAGACACCAGATCTGCTGGCACATTTATCTTTGACTTCCAAGCTAACAGAATTGTGAGCAATAAATGTCTATTATTTCTAAATTACCCATTCTAAGGTATGGAATGGGTAATTTAGAAATGATTGAACCAGCCCAAATGGACTATGGCAATACCATTCATGTGTCACAAGCTTTACCAGTTTTAAAGCATAGTTAAAAATGGTGACTTAAAAAAGGAAAATGAGAATCGTCATAATCTTGAATTGAATTTCATTAGAAGATATCCTTATGAGCTTATGACATTTGGGGGACTATATTCCAGTAAACAAGTCTGCCTGTTTCCTTCTGATTGGAAGGTGTAACACACGCTCATTCTTGTACATCACGGAAAGCGTGAAGGAAAATAAAACACACACTCTGTGATTCTATCTACATATAAGCACCGTGCAATTTTAAGTGTTCTTCTAATCATTTTTAAGGCATATAAATGCATGCTGTTTGTTTTTGACTTTAGGCTGGAGGTGATAATTCTCTTACTTCCACTTCTCAGTTTCTTTACTTATATCCCTATGCCTAAATATCATTTGCACATGGGAGACTATGTAAAACAATGCTTCATGATGGGGCATTAAGAAACACTGATCAGTTCATCTTCCTTATGTTTGTCCCTATAAGACGCTGAAGTGAGCAAGAATGTCCGCATTTAGTGTTCACGGGCGCTGCCACCCTCCGGTTTGTCCGTCAGCAGTATTGTACATATATCACATTCTGGAATTCCTCACTTCTTCAGTCAGACAGAGTGTTCCTATTACAGAGGAGATTCTGATTACATATGCATGCTTAATGATGGAGTGGTTTTCTGTTAGCACTTAGCAAAAACGAATAGGTCAGGAGTCGTGTACGTTACTGCAAGGAAACACAAACAGAATGTTAAAGGGGACTGAATTAGCCACGATGTGACACAAGTCAGAATGGGGTCCTGCAGCATCTGTAGCTCCTGTCCATTTTGAAATGGGGAAGGATCACTGACAGGCATTGGAACTGGACACTAGGCACCAGAGAACACTGTAGACCTTTCTTCATTATTCACAGTAGATTGAAATCACAGAGCCACTGCTATATCCAAATCTTATTTGTTGGCTGAATTTATGATTTCATTATTTGCACTTCTCTTTTCTGGGGTGAAGGAATAAAGACTGTGCATTTCCTTTCTTATGTGGGTGTTTATTTGATATTAGCAATTTATAATCCTGTACAGTGGGCATAACTGATGTTTTTTTGGCTCCCCAGCACCTTTTGAACACTCTTGGTATAATCTGGGAAATTTCCAACCTTACGAGAACCATCCTCCCACAATAGAACTCAGAGAACTAATCTGCTTTGCACCTAGGGCACAAGAATGTAACCTACATTCCACCAGCAAACATTAGTTCTGCAATGAGCAGTTTGAGGGGAGAGGCTCTGCTTACATTTGAGGTTTGCTAGCCAGAGTGGCGGTGGTGGCATCTGGCTCTTGAGGGTGGTAGTGTTTACGGGGTTGAATTATTGGTGTAGCCGAAAACAGTGACAGTTTTCTCATTAAGCCTGTTTTGTGCTGGGTTGGGCATTGTTCCTAGAAGTTTAGTAGTGAGTCTCATTCTTAATATCCTTTTAATAAACTTTCCAGCTGCTGTTGCTTACGACCAAATAGTTGAAAGATCAGTTCTCAATTAGCACTGTGAAGCATCTCATTTGGTCTGACTGTGTTTTGGGTAGGGGCAGAGGACAGAGTCTGAGCTCAAAAGTTGAATGATGTCATTTCTAGAATGAGACCTGAAAATGTAGCCCTATAAAAGGAGTGCAGAAGTTAAAAATAAGGGTTATATTAGAAATAGGAGCCCACTATAGGAAACACTAACTCCAAGATGAGGTGAGGATAGGGATCAAAGTCAGTGAAGTGAATAGAATAATCAGACTCATGCTTGACTGACAAGTTGAAATCCATGTAATTTTTGTCTTGGTATTAGAAAATTTTGTATTTCAACACCATTATTTGATTCCTACTTCCCTTTGTCCTATTTCCAAGATTATAAATCTTAAAATACTTTCAAAGAATCAGCTTCTTCGTTCACTGTATACAGAATTAACTAAACAAAAATTATGTTTATTGTTTTTAGGATTAGGTGCTGCCATCTTCAGTTTTATTTAGTTAGTATTAAAATAACAATGTTAATTTTCTAATTGTTTATAGGCTGTATGCCCAAGAAAGCACTTATAATTAAAAAATTCTTCCAGGAGTTGTGAACCTAAGAAATCATTATTCAAATGTTCTTAGTTGAGTAGACTGATTCGCATATGGAAAGGTTCCCTTACCCTTTATATAGAGAATTACTGGCCCAGTAATTTGGGAATATGGCAGTCAGGAAGCAGTGTTACTTTAATAACGCCCTACGTGCCGAGTGTGCATGTCTTTTTGAATCTCTTAAAGCCCCTCTCCTAGATACGTAGCGAAAAGTTTCCTCTGTACAGTTTTATGTTAGATAACAAAGCTTCCATTTATCAGGGGTGGGCTGGGTGCAGTCATTGTGTTGGGTGCTTTACATCATCTGTCTTTAAGCCATACATACCATACCGCTATATAAAAAAAATAATAAACGAAGGTTCGAGAAGTTGCATGACTTGCTTCTGGCTATCCAGGTTTATTTTAAGTTGCTGTTTCAGAGTAATTTTGGAACCCAAGGTACTTTTCTTAGGAATTTTAATAGTTACCTTTTCCCAGCCTCATCCCAGAGTCTAAGTAGAATGGCCCTGTGGAGCAGCCTAGTTTGTATCAACCCTCAACCTCTGGCCCAGCCTTGATTTCACAGGCTTTTAGCAACTGGCAGTGACTACTAAAAATCACTTCATTTCATTGCCTATTGGTGATGTAATTTCTCAGATTTGAGCTTTACTTTCTGTAGTTCTTATTCTTCATACTTGGCCAAAACAGCAAATGAGTAAGAGAACACTGTGGAAAATTTAAACCCTCTTTCAGTAGTTTCTCAACAATTACAGTTATCTCTACTATTTCCTTTTAGGAAGGAGGAGTAAGTTAAACGTTTCTTCTCAGATTGAGAGGTGCCAGGCCTGATTTGCAGTTACTTGAGAGGCCTTAATTTACTTGCATGCTGTAACTGTCAGTGAAGTACCTCATATTTTCCTGGGCTGTGTGCTTAAAGGCGCAGAATTATTTGAATAAAGTGTAATGGGATATGTGAACAAAATTCAAACTGGTTTTGTGATAAAGGCATAGATTCTTAGCCAATGCCAGAGAAAAGAACCATATCAAACTTACTTAAACCCCATGGTACTAGGTTGGAACAAGTCATGTATTTGAATAAATCAGTGGCCCACTGGCATTCAAAGGGTGTGCTGCTGCACTTCCATAATGAATCACATACTCAAAGTCAGACATAAAAGGAATCATTGTAAAGGGTTTTTCACAGTTTAGGCTATAAAGAAGTGCTGATTTTGAAATTTTTCTTTCTTCACCCTCTTACAGTATTCCTGATTTCTGGGAAGTTTGGAAGAAGTGGGGAGGAACATGAGCAAACAATGAACTCATCTAAGAAGTATAGGAGCCATAAAGAGAGGACAGTGGCCAGGCGTGGTGGCTCACACCTGTAATCCCAGCACTTTGGGAGGCCAAGGTGGGCAGATCACGAGGTCAGGAGTTCGAGACCGGCCTGGCCAATATGGTGAAACCCCGTCTCTACTAAAAATACAAAAATTAGCTGGGTGTGGTGGTGCACACGTATAGTCCCAGCTACTTGGGAGGCTGAGTCAGGAGAATTGCTTGAACATGGGAGGTGGAGGTTGCGGTGAGCCGAGATTGCGTCACTGCACTCCAGCCCAGGCGACAGAGCAAGACTCCATCTCAAAAAAAAAAAAAAAAAGAGGGACGGTATCTAAATTAAGATTTTAAGCCACTGTACATCTAGTAGCATAGATGTGTATGGGTATGTGTACTATTTTGTGACAAATAACAGGCAAGCTGCTGCTGCTGTGGTAAATGAATGGGGAAGGTAAACTGAGGGAAGTGTACTCTCCCTATGCATTGCAATCAATATTAAGCTTTAATTGAGTCAGCCAACTCATATGTTTCACCCAGAACAACAGTCTTCAGTCTACAAGATCTGACTTAGCACTGGGATGAGAACAGAGAAATACCCATCACTTGGGAAGCTTTTGTTCATTACAAAAATTTATTTTAACGAGTCCATATAGTGCACAGAAATTTCCATAATTTACCAAATGATTTATAATCTAAGCTGCATCTGTATATCCTTTGAGATGATCTATTAAAATGAATGAATAGCATAAGTTATGTTTAAGGTACAGGTCATTTAATTTGAGAACTAGGCATAAAAGTATTTATTAGGAGGGGTGGTATTTGACTCAGAAATACTTTATTATGACGACCTAGAAGTCACAGAGGAAAGATAAAGTGATTTTAAAATGTATTTGGGGAAAAAAGCATCTACCTCCCTCTCTCTCTCTCTCTCTCTCTCTCTCTCTCTCTCTCTCTCTCTCTGTCTCTCTCTCTCTGTCTCTCTCTCTCTCTTTTGGTAGAAACAGGATCTTGCCATGTTGCCCAGGCTGGTCTCGAACTCTGGAGCTTAAGTGATCCTCCAGCCTCAGCCTCCCAAAGTGTGGGGGTTACAGACGCGAGCCACCATGCCCTCCTACGCATAACTCTTGAGTACAGGCATACCTCCTTTTATTGCACTTTGTTTTATTTTGCTTTGTAGATACAGTAAGTTTTTCATAAATTGAAGGTTTGTGTCAACCGTACTTCAAGGAAGTCTCTTAGCACTGTTTTCTTTCCAACAGTTTGTGCTAACTTTGTGTCTCTGTGTCACGTTTTGGTATGTCTCGCAATAGTTCAGATTTTTTTCACTATTTATATTGATCTGTGATTTGTGATCTTTGAGGTTGCTGTTATAATCGTTTTGGATTGCCACCAGCTATGCTCATATGAGATGTTGAACTTAATTGATAAACGGTATATGTTCTGACTCTTCCACCCACCAGCCATTCCTCTCTCTCTTTCTTTTCCTTTCTGTCTGTCTTTCTTCTGGCCTCCTTATTGCCTGACTCACAACAAAATTGACATTAGGCCAACAAATAACCCTGCAAAGGCCTCTAAGTGTTCAAATGAAAGGAAGAGCTGTATGTCTCTCACAGGCATGGTGGCTCATGCCCATAGTGCTACCACTTTGAGAGGTCAAGGTGGGTGGATTCCTTGACCTCAAGGGTTCAAGACCAGCCTGGGCAACATGGTGAAACCCCATCTCTACAAAAAATACAAAAACATGAGCCAGGTTTGGTAGTACTTACCCATAGATCTCGTTACTAGGGAGGCTGAAATGGGAGGATTGCTTCAGCCCAAGGGGCGGAGGTTGCAGTGAGCAGAGATCACACCACTGCACTCCAGCCTGGGCAACAGAGTAAGACCCTGTCTCTAGAAGTGATTAAGCTTAGTAAAGAAGGCATGTCAAAAGCCAAGGCAGGCTGAAAGCTAGGTAGGTCTTTTATACTGTTGGTCATGTTGTGAATGCGAAAGAGAAGTTCTTGAGGGAAATTAAAAGTGCTACTCCGGTGAACACACAAATGATAAAGTGAAACAGCCTTATTGCTGATGTGAAGGAAGTTTAGTGGTCTGGATAGAAGATCAAACCAACCACAACATTCCCTTAAGCCAAAGTCTAATCCAGAGCAAAGCCCTAACTCTCTTCAAGTCTTTGAAGGCTGAGAGAGATGAGGAAGGTGCAGAAGAAAAGTTTGAAGCTAACAGCAGTTGATTCATGAGATTTAAGGAAAGGAACCATCTCCATAACATAAAAGTGCAGGGTGGAGCAGCAAATGCTGATCAAGAAATTGCAGCAAGTTATCCAGAAGATCTAACTAAGACCATTGATTAAGGTGGCTATGCTGAACAGCAGACTTTCAATATAGATGAAACAGCCTTCCGTTGAGATGAGTTGCCATACCGGATTTTTGTTTAAATGACAACAAAGGATTTAGAATATTACGTAAACTTAGGGAGACAGCAGCAGGGTTTGAGAGAATTGACTCCAGTTTGAATAGCAGTTCTGTTGTGGGTAAAATGCTTATGCTAAATCTTTTGTAAAAGGAAGAGTCAACCAATACAGCATACTTTGTTGCTGCCTTCCTTGAAGAAATTGCCACAGGCATCCCAACCACCACCTTAATCAGGCAACAGCCATCAACACGGAGTCAAGACCCTTCCCCAGCAAAAAAAAATTATGACTCCTGGAAGTCTCAGATGATAATTAGCATTTTGTAGCAATAAAGTATTTTAAAATCAAAGTATGTACATTTTTTCAGACATAATACTATTGCATACCTAATAGACCACAGCATAAAAATAACTTTTAGATGCACTGGGAAACCATACAATTTGTGTGACTCTGTTGTGCTATTTGCTTTATTGCATGTTTTCCTTTATTGCAGTAGTCTGGAACTGAACCTGCAGCATCTTCGACGTCTGCCTGTATTGAAGATGTTCAGAATTCTAGTAGAGAATGTTAATAAACATAGTAACAGACTGACTTGTCATGTGAAATAATTAACTCTCTGGCTTACACTATAAATATTATGTTAGTGATGTTTAGGAATGTACCTACTATAGAATATGCTGTTATTAGAGCAGAAAAATAATAATATCTTTTTAATAAAATATTAAGGTGTTCTTATTTTACATTTTTACTTCTAGATGAGAATACATCTGATAATTTAGGGAATTTAGTGATTATGTAAAAGCATTTTGTTGCTGCTTTTTCCTTAGTAGTGCATTTTTTAAAAAGACATGTTTTACGTTGTTGGCATCTTGGATTCTAGAAAATATAGTAATCTTCTTTTAAGTAGGCTTACCTGAAATGATACGAATGATAATAAATGGGAAGATACCAGATCCTCTATCAGTAGTCAAAATATGAAGCCAAAGATATTAGTTACAGAGTACTGTGACATATTCAAGAATATTTCTTATCAATTTTGTTTCTCTCTTTTATGATTGAGTGATACTGCATCTAAAAATGGGGGAAGAAATTAATCTTCACTATCTAGACTTAAATGAAAATCTTGACAAGTTCCAACATACTTTTGTCTGTAAGAATTTTAGAAAAATAAATTGGTACATCTTGCAGGATATTACACAGGGCTCTGTTAATAGCCTGAGGAAGGTCTTCTGAAGATAATATTATTAGCTTGGAACAATATTGCATTGTATTTGGTAAACAGAATGAAAAACCTACAAAGTCTATTGATATATGACATCAGTATGGGAGAAATTGATGGTATCGAGAGAATAAAAGAATCTGTGGAAATCAGCTGCAGAAGGTTTGGTTAAAAACATAACTATATGGTATGTTGAATTCTATAGTTATTTACATAAAGAATTTGAACTTGGCACTGACCCAGCAGGAAAAATAATCTGTTCAGCACACTTATTTTATGTCAAGGATATGTTGATCTTATAAGAGTTAACATTACTTTGGGGGCATATAAACATTGAGAAATAATTCTTCTATTACACTGTGGAGAAATTCAGTGCAAATGGTTAGAAAAAGAGACCTCAGAAAAATTTAAAGAAGTTGAAATTGTTTGATTTGGACAGAAGAATCAAAAGATTAGGAGTTATAAGGAGAAGAGGCACAGCTGTTCTCTATTTCTGTGAAAACAGAGTAAGAATAAACGCATATTCATGAGAATGGAAAATATACAGGTTGGTTATTGGAACAGTACCAGAAAGAAGGAGGAGCATCTTACATTGGAAATTTTGAATGCAATATATAATTGCATCTGATACAAACGGTATATACTCATTTGATACATATGCATTGAATGTCTTCCACAGTAAAGTCTAATACGTCTAATACTAAGTGTTGATTCCTGTTTGAATACAAGAAACTATACCAGGGACTTGATAGAAGGTGTCCGTCATAGTTCTGTGACTTTTGTGAATGTAGTGGGCTAAGTGGGACTTCTTGAGAAATGGAAAATCGATTTCATACCCTTTCAGTAGAGTAATATACCAAGATGTTTAGATGGATAGATAGATAGATTTCATACCCTTTCAGTAGAGTAATATATCAAGATGTTTAGATAGATAGATAGATAGATAGATAGATAGATAGGCAGATAGATGGATATGAATAGAATGGCTCTGTAGAGTTAGTCACCCTTCGGTATCAATTAAGCTGACCCATATCTAAATGTCTTTTGAACATTCCTTAAGAAATATCAAGAGAAATAAGAGAAAGTAATACTGCTCATATTTTCTTTGTCATTATTTACAGTGTATTATGTATACAGTGTAATCTGTCAGCCAACTTTAATTTCATAAGCTATTCATTGTGTTTAAACAGCGCCTTTCTTATATTAAATATTTATGGCAGTCTTTGGGTAGAATACATTAAAATAGCAGATGGGGGTCATTTTAAACATTTCCTTGATTGAAGGCAAGGGACCCCCTTGTGAACTTTCAAAGAAAGTTCAAAATGTCTGATGGTAACCCAAGGTAGCAAGAACTCCAGCAATTCCCAGTGCTGTGGTTTCAAAAAGCAATGGATACAGTCTTCATGCTTCAGCACCTCCTATTTTGAAACTGTTAGCAAGGACAGTGAAGAACGGTGAACAAAAACGTTTACAGTTGTATTGCCTATTAATAATGCAATAGGCGTACACCTATTTTGCATTAATATTACTTTTTAATCGATTTTTAACCATAGTAGCAAAAATAAGTGGAAAGTCAAATCTAGGACAATGTGTCCTAGACTCTGGAATTCTGATTCTCAAATTTAAAAGATGTTTGGGAAATTATGTCATAGATTTCCTAAAACTGGAATTTGCTTTTTTGCTTCATATTTTCTATTTGCCTTGGTAACTAATAAGTGTGAATACAGGAATAATGGTTATTTTTTCCTCCTAAAGTAGTGTCTTCTCCTAGTTTAAACTTATAAACACTATACATTTTTAGTTATATTATTTTCTTTAATAGTTATCTTGACCTTTAGAAGTGTTATTGGATGTGAAAATTATTCTATCAATTTTTATTAAAATCTTAGAAGATTATTAAACTGTGTCATTTGACTTAATTTTCATTTGGTAATTGAGATGTTTCTTTCTTAAACAGTCTTACTCTGTTTTATCTAAGCAAACAGCTTGCATTTGATATAAAAGGGAAATGTTTTGTCTCTGAAAATCTTATTTAGCTTTAGCCAACTATTTCATTAATGTTTGGTGAGAGTTCTGATAGTTTCAAGCCAGGGAAATTATGACTCTTGAAGTACTTAAGACACTTGCCTATCAATAGTGACCATCCTTAGCTGATGGAGTGATCGTTTTACAATCACGTAGAGTGTAAAGGAGTCATGGGGTTGGGGAAGGTACCATGGGCAGGATGGTAACATCAGAGTCTCTTTAAATTTATATTTTGCAAGTAATTGTTTGATAGTTCTTTAGGGAGATGTGAAGAAACTAATTTTCTAGTGGTAAAAATTGTATACCTTTATTTTAAAAAATGTTTTGTTATGTACACTGATTGTAATATCACATTTAAAAATAGCCCAGGAGTCTTTCACAGATACGCTTTCAAGGATCTGTGAATCACCTGAAATGTCAAACCAAATGTTGTATGTGGCTTGTTTTTGGAAGGGTATCTGTAGCTTTCATCACTATCAAAGGGAATCTCTAATCTCAAAACCTTGAGCTGGTCTGATCTAAGCTCTTTATTTTCCAGATGAAGAATCTGAGATCTGACAAAATCAAGTGACTAATTTAAAGTGAGGCAGTACTGAAAGAACTACAATTAAAATAGTTTCTTCTACTGTAGATTGTCCCTGAGGTTTGCAATATTCTTTTTTTATTTTTTTTTTAATTTTGTTAGAGACAGGATCTTGCTGTGTTGCCCAGGGTGGCCTTGAACTCCTAACCTCGAACCATCCTCCCACCTTAAGCCTCCTGAGCTGCTGGGATTACAGGCATGAGCCACTGTGCCCAGCTCTCCAGTATTCTTTTATTAGTTAGATGTTAATACTCTGGAATTGAAAAAATTATGAAACTTTTTCATAAAGAAATCTATTCAACACAAAATACTTATGAACTGGAGTCCTGGATTCGTAATATCTTGGCATATTGTTTTGAGTTCCATCTGAGCTTGAGGATGATATCTGTAAAGCCAGCCAATATTAATTATATCTTCAAGTGAAAATACACTACTCGCCTCCCTCCATTTTAACCCTATACAGTGAAAGGGTAGCTTTTCCTTCTTGGCAATTGTTAGAATAAATCCCGACAGTTTCAGACAGTATGGAAGGATCTCCACTCAAAGGGCCAAGCCTAGCTGGATAACTTTCCTGGGCAGATGGTGCCAAGAGGTGATTTAAGTGTACACAACCACTTGTCAGCTGGATTTTCTTTGGGACTATTCCAGGTCTTCCCTGGGGAAGGGACACATATTTTTCCTGGTAATAAAGATTAACCTTGGGGGCAAGGATAGCATTTTCCTGTGCAGCACAACATAGGAGAAAATGGAAGCGAAAACCCAGGAAAGCAGAGATGTTCCCCCACAGAGGCAGTGGTGGGGAAGGTGAGGTAGAAAAAAGCAGTAAGGCCGGATGCAGTGGCTCATGACTGTAATCCCAGCACTTTGGAAAGCTGAGGTGGGCAGATCACCTGAGATTGGAAGTTCAAGAGCCGCATGACCAACATGGAGAAACCCCATCTGTACTAAAAATACAAAATTATCCGGGCATGGTGGTGCGTGCCTGTAATCCCAGCTACTTGGGAGGCTGAGGCAGGAGAATTGCTAGAACCCGGGAGGCGGAGGTTGCACGAGCCGAGATCGTGCCATTGCACTCCAGCCTGGCAACAAGAGCAAAATTCCGTCTCAAAAAACAATACAAAACAAAACCGTAAGACAGGGATGTTTGGACAAAGCACTCATTCGTAAGAAAGGAATAATAGCTGATTGGATTTTTTTTTGTTGTTTAATCTATGCCTTACAAATTACTAGCAGTGACTTTGCTTTACATTTGACCTTTATTTAACGTTCAGAAGTCAAAATAGATTTTGATATTGCAGTTTTATAACGGGCAGGTCTATCATTATCAGGATGCAGGCTGATTTATTCTTTTAATTTCAATTTAGCTGGCTGACACCTCAAGATCTCCCAGCTCTCTGCCTCTAGGGTCAAAGTGTGTTCTTCCCCAGTGGCTATTGGGCTGCTGATGGCTCCTTTTAATTCCCGTCCTGGACCCCAAAAAAATACAAGGAAAAAAGGCTCAGAGACTTAGCACGTTATTTTTGTTTTAAGATGTCAGCATCTGATTTATGATTTTAGTCCTTGTTTAAATACTCGAAAGCTGTGTTTTCTTTTTTCTTTTAATTTAAATTTGTCTTCATAAAGCTGGCTTTCAAGAACATTCCTTTATCAAGTTGATCTGGATTTTCTGGGTCAAAAGTATAAGTGACTTCTGGACTTCTTTCTTGACAAAATACCAAGAAAAGCTATATTAAAACAACAGATCTAATTTTAAAAACACTTAGTGAGTTAAAAAGCAGACTCAAACCAAACTAATGAAAGCTATTTAAGAGAAGTCATTTGAAGTGGTTTCCAGCATTTATTTCATTGTTTTTTCGACTTTGTTAACACCATAAACGTGGATTTGGGAAAAAAAAAAATTAACTTGTTTTTGAACTCTATAAAAAGTATTTTTTTTCTTTTAATTAACTTTACTGTTTTTTAAAGCCCCGCATCAAGCTCTATTTCTGTGCTTGGGTAGTTCTCATTTGCATATAGGGCAATTTCTGCATGTAGGTCTGAACAGGCTATGCCACAATTATCCTTTTTATTGTAACTTTACTGTCAAGTAGTTTTCGTCTCCAAATGGAAATTCAAGAGTAATTCAAATGCTTTAGTAAACATATCGTCATCTTCTGTTTCCAAAGGCAGTGTCCACTGGTCCAGTAAGCAAAACCCATGTTGAGACGTGGAGTGGACCCTCCTCCCCTCATTGTTACTTTGGTATCTTTCATAATAATGACAGTTGCTAGCATTTGTTTTTTACTAAGTGCCAGGAAGAGTGGGAAGTGCTTTATGTGGATTATCTCATTTAATCTTCATATTAACTTTATGAGGTATAGGTATATGTTAATCTCACAGTCCAGGAAACCTAAGCTCGGAGACCAGTAGTTAAGGCTACCTTGGGTACCAAGCTAGTAAACAGTAGAGCCAGAATTCTAACCCAGACTGACTAAAGCTTAGCCTAACTGAATAACTGTTTTATACTGACATATGGGATATACATTTATTGATACATATGAAATAGTTTTCTAGTTATAATCCATCTTTGAAGTCACTTGAGCTTGGAAAAGTTGCCACATATCATAATTAGCCCCGTGCCAGACACCAGTCTCTGTGCTATGTTCTCTACTGTAAATTTGCTGTCATTGAATGGTAAGACTCCAGTGTCACTATACTGTTTTACGGTAAGACATAGGAGATATTAATGTCCTCATGGTCGTTGCCTGGTAAGAGGCAGATTCAGGGGAGTTTCACTGCTAACAAAACTATTCTGCTGCTGTGGAATAAGAACTACTTGAACAAGCTACAAGGGATTAAAGCGCAATTAAGTTCTTTCTAAAAATGTATGGTGGTATTTGTCTCTGTGGCATGCGATTATCTTTAGAACACATTCTAAAAATGATTTCCAACTCACAGTAATACTGGAAAAAAAATTTTTTAAACATTTGCCCTTCCAAAAAGTTGAAACATTGAGGTAATTTCTTCCCTTCTGCCTCATCCGTTTCCTTCCTTCAGCAAACATTGAGAACTTACCATGTGTTGTCGTCACTGCTGTTTGTACCTAAATGAATAAAACACAGGTCCTTACCCTAAAGAACCTGAAAATGTTTTTCAGGCAACTGTCATCTAGTGCTTGCTTTGAAGTTTATAAATTAAGGAGTAGAATTTCAGAAACTCTTCAGTCAATTGATTTTACAGTATAGGTTATCTTCAGGTATTTAATGCGCGTCTCAAATGTCAAGTTCTTTCTCTCTGCATTAGTGCCCACACATAACCATAAAATCTTGCCTGTGTATCATATACTTATCTCTCCCAATTCTTTATTTCCTTCAACTATAGTGGTAAACATATGTATCATGGTGACACATTAATCATTTCCAAGCTATTTTTAAGAAACTGGAGTCTGTATTCCTTTTGGGGATCAATAATTGGGACAAACAAAATAGTAGTGTGAGAACAAAGTTTAAGGAGGGGATTTTCAGTTTTTCTAAAAGTCTAAAATTGTTTTCTTTTTCGTTTTAAGATTTTGATAACTAAATGGATTTCAGTTGTTCTTGTGTTCTCTTATGAACCCACCAAGTGTTTGTCAAAGCGGGAGTGTCAGGATTACTGGGGCACACGGTTTTGGACATCAGCTGGACCTGCCTAATTAGAATCATGTCCTCCCACATTCCCATTTGAAGTTGTAACATGCTTTATTGGCAATTCTAAAGCACAGTAGCACTTCACACTCATTTCCCTATTGATTTTATTTATATTTAAGCATAAACAGATGAAACTTTGGTTTGGGTAAAAAAGAAACTACAAAGGGATTCCTGCTGATTCAGGAGCCCTAAACCTCCTTAGGTTTATGTTGAGTTGAGACAATGCCCTCTCCCTAGACCTGCTTTCCTAAACAGAAGGGAAATTCTACAAAGGTTCTGAACTAGCATGAGGTCATATCCCATCAACACCAAATTCCAGAGTTCTAAAAACTCTACATTTTTAGAGAATGTGATTGCCCCGCTAACACCAAAAATGTTTCCCTAAAGAGAAATGGAGAGAGTATTTTTTACTTAGTTCCAAAGAGAACCTTTTTTCCTGATGAAATCATATAATCCTCATAGAACCCTCCTAGGAGAACCCAGCAAACAATATTAACTTTTATTATATGCTTGCTAGGGAGCCAAGGCCCTGTACTAGATGATTTTTGTGTTCTCAAATTTAATTGTGTTATTGTATTTAGCAGTCTAATGAGATAGTTATTATTTATCCTGGGTCAATTATGTAACTTGTCCAGACATTGAGTTAATCAATGAAGGAGCCAGGAATCAAACCCTGGTTGATGGAATTTCTAAACTGTCTTCTCAAGGAGGGAAAAAAATGGAATGTAGTGCTTCCCACTCCCACTGACAAAAATTCCATCTCAGGGAGCCACCATCAGCAGTGTAGCCTGAAGGAAAAGGACTTTCTTCAGCCATCCTAAAGAAAGAGAGTCATCTCTTTTCTGAATTTAAGTATTTACCTCACCCATGAGAAAACAATATCCTTTGCTTCAGGGCAATAAGATAATTGTTTTGGTTTCAAAGGTCTTTCCTTCTGGCTCCTACAGGATTAGAATAAACAAAGGTGATGTTTATGTCAACAGTGTTATTTAGCCAAATAGGTGGCACTGTCAGTGTGAAAGCTAGATGGTAGTTGACTCCAAGAAAGGGATGAGATAGTTATTAAGTAAAAGGAGAGACTCAAAATTAAGAATGCTTCTGCAACTGTAACTTTAGCACATTTGTCTGAATGTTATAATGTATTCACTGTAAAGTCTAGAAGCCTTATAAATATATGACTGGCAGTTGCCTCAGGCAGAAATCTTTTACTGATGCAATAAGATAAAAGTAATTAAGCTACGTGTAGACTGATGGATAATTAAATCCATGTGAAGCGTTTTATAACTAATTGCTATGTTCTAATCACAGATTGCTTTCTATTTGTCAAGGTAAGTGTATATAATTACACCATCCTTATTTTCTTTAATCTGAAATCATCCCAGTTGGGTGAATGTTTTTAAGCACTCTGAATCTTAGAATATTTGGTACATTTCTTGCATAAAGGTAATTTGCATATTTTGTAATTTAAGGATCTTTTATAATAAAATAGCTTTCAGTGTCACTAACAATTCTGTGATCAATAGAGATTTCTAGTCTAGGTTCATTGTTCATTGTTCAATTTTTTTTTAATCTTAAAAGTTTTGTTATTTACTAATCCCAGTAACATTCAACGCATTATATGAGCTGTGGTCCTTATCACAGTAGTTAGAAAAGACCAAGGATCAGTAAAGGGATTAAAAATAGATTTTGATTGACACAGGTTGTAAAACAAACAGCTTTGAGGGCTAGAGAGTCTCAGGATGAGCGAGCAGTATGATTAAAGGCATGGCTGGATCTCTTTGACAGGTTATAGCTGGTAAGACCAGGGCATTTCTAGAGTCAGGGGACTAGAGTGGATTTCATCTCTCAGTGGAAGTGCAAGTGTGGATGTAGGCATCCATTCAAAGTCAAGTTTTTAAATACAAGTCACCCTTGCTGCTGCATGACACTAGACAGTGCTAGATGGATATCGTCGTCATCTTTGTGCTTTTAGTGTGGGTGTCCAGCACCTGAAGCTCACTCAGGTAATACTTGTATTACTTCCATGAGTAACATGTAGACTCCAAGATCAATTTCTGCAGATTATCTTCATTTGTGGACTTCTCTTTCTCATTTTCTTAGTTGCGTAGTCTGTTTTCTGACCTTCAGGGCATATTATAAAGTCACTGCATTAATTAAAAAAAGAAAGTGTCCTGGGTGGGCATGGTGGTTCATGCTATAATCCCAGCACTTTGGGAGGCTGAACACTTGAGTCCAGGAGTTCAAGACCAGACATGGCAACGTAGTGGTACCTGATCTTTACAAAAACTGAAAGAAATTAGCTGGACATAGTGGGATGCCTCCATAGTCCCAGCCACTCAGGAGGCTGAGGCAGGAGGATACTTGAGCCTGGGAGGTTGAGGCCCTACAGTGACCTATGATCACGCCACTATACTCCAGCCTGTGGAAGAGAGAGACCTTGTCTCAAA